>JZKD02S2063957.1:0-37238 GCA_000966675.3 Picea glauca
TCGTGTCATCAATATGTTCAAGAGAATTCCAATGGAAAAACATTCAATTGCATCGACCATTTCTACAGTCTTTAATCATTTTATAGTGTTGGCCATCCCTGAGTTAGTATTCACTCACTTTATACTCTAATATACTTAAAATTAGTGTACCTGTTTTGCATCGTTTATGGGGGATACATCAAGTCTCTCCTGCGAAAAATCACTTCCTATCGACTTCAACACATTATCTAGGGAGTTTATTTAGAAACTTTACATTTCCTTGGGACTTTCATTCCTAAATGGCAAGTTTCTTCTTCTTCGATGACAAATTTTTCATCATTTACCTTCGATAGATAGATTCTATGAATTATAGAATTCGACTCATTTATTCACACTCAATAGAATGTACTTGTCTAACTTAAGGGACATTGTCATCCTTGATGGTTTCTTTCGCATGTGTTAACGGTTTTCGTCATTAACTGGTAATCAAATGATTTCTACCATGTACGACTTTGACATATTTATTCACATGGTTATATTTGTACTATGGAATAGTACAAATGAATACTCTGAATCATATCGGATAAATCCAGGATGCGATGGAGTATTTTGAGTTTGTGTTGTTGCATAGATCCACAAAGTATGTCTCGTGGCTATGTTCAAATTTGATTCTTTATGACATAGATCCATAATGTATATTTGGTGGCTATGTTCATATTTGAAACACCTTAAAATGGATCCACAATGTACCTTTGGTGGCCATGAACTATCATTCTTGACATGGACCTTTGTATGTAAGTAATTATGGTTTGATTCATTTGTATTCTGAGTATGGGAATTCCTACTTCAGTAATGATATTGTAATTAATTTCTTTGATGTGGATAGGTCTCCAACTGATGTGTTATTTTTTTCTATACCCACATGGAAAATTATTTTGGCTATCACCTCGTTTTAGATTCATACTATGGGGGAATTCTGTTACACATTTTTTTGTCACAACTGATAATGTTCACCTACTTTCCATCATCCAAATATTCAAATCCATGATCACTGAAGAAACATTTTTCCTTGGAAGAATCCAAATGTATTTAAATTTTTTTGTGTGTGAAAGTGTTGCATGTTGCACCGCTGCAACATGCGACACTCCTAAGTGTTGCATGTTTCTCCATAACAACATGTGAAAGTGTCTCATGTTGTTAGTTTAGAGGGTGAGAAACTATTTGAAACGGAGGAAAAATAAGGAATTCGTCAAGTTTCTAGAAGAGAATCTTTGTATACGAGTTGTCGTCCAATCAATTTGGATCTCACCCATACTCCTGATTTGGGGAGATCCCAACCCCCTCTTCAATTTATAAAAGGATACTTCTCTCATGAGAAAAGGGTAATATATAATGAATAATAACTATTAGTGAATAGTGGTTGATATCTTTAGCTTCTGAATTTTGATTAGGATATTGTATTTTAGCCTTGAGAGATTCTTGTGTCGAAGTATTTAGTTGATGGTGATGGAATTCATGGAAGAAATGTGGGTATTGGAGAAATGAACCATTGGAAAGAGACTCACAACACCAAGGTGTTATACAAAGATTTGTTTGACCATTGCAATATTTCACATAGGGATTTTTTCCATTTCCATATGCATACTTTTCATCCCTTTTTGATGAATCCATAGCTAAAAATACATATTTTCCCACATATACATTCCCTATCTATTATATAACATGTGTATACATAGGCTACTCCACTACAGCTCGCGTACATCAGGATTTGTGCCAGAAAATACAAAAATGGAGTCGGGTTTCCATGTCACGACAGGAGATCTCTAATCCTTGTCCTTCCATATACTAGAAACATTTCAAATTGGACCTTCGGTTCCATTTGAAGGTTATAAATGGGCCAATTCCGAGCTATGGAAAAAAGGAGAAAGCGTTCAATTTTGAGAGCAAAGTTACTTTGGATAAATTATTTCATATTGATTTTTCATCCCTTTGTTCCTCAAGTCTAAACACAGTGTTCAACCCCTAAGCTCTTCCCTTATTATTGATAGAACCTCATTGTATCCCTTCTATGAGATTGCCTTTGGTTGAGGATTGAAGTGGTGGAGGCCCAACTGGAAGAAACTTAGTTTCTTGTTTTTGAACCATGCCGACATGGAAGTCTATAATGTTTTCGCTTATGATGATAATTTATTNTCGTGTCATCAATATGTTCAAGAGAATTCCAATGGAAAAACATTCAATTGCATCGACCATTTCTACAGTCTTTAATCATTTTATAGTGTTGGCCATCCCTGAGTTAGTATTCACTCACTTTATACTCTAATATACTTAAAATTAGTGTACCTGTTTTGCATCGTTTATGGGGGATACATCAAGTCTCTCCTGCGAAAAATCACTTCCTATCGACTTCAACACATTATCTAGGGAGTTTATTTAGAAACTTTACATTTCCTTGGGACTTTCATTCCTAAATGGCAAGTTTCTTCTTCTTCGATGACAAATTTTTCATCATTTACCTTCGATAGATAGATTCTATGAATTATAGAATTCGACTCATTTATTCACACTCAATAGAATGTACTTGTCTAACTTAAGGGACATTGTCATCCTTGATGGTTTCTTTCGCATGTGTTAACGGTTTTCGTCATTAACTGGTAATCAAATGATTTCTACCATGTACGACTTTGACATATTTATTCACATGGTTATATTTGTACTATGGAATAGTACAAATGAATACTCTGAATCATATCGGATAAATCCAGGATGCGATGGAGTATTTTGAGTTTGTGTTGTTGCATAGATCCACAAAGTATGTCTCGTGGCTATGTTCAAATTTGATTCTTTATGACATAGATCCATAATGTATATTTGGTGGCTATGTTCATATTTGAAACACCTTAAAATGGATCCACAATGTACCTTTGGTGGCCATGAACTATCATTCTTGACATGGACCTTTGTATGTAAGTAATTATGGTTTGATTCATTTGTATTCTGAGTATGGGAATTCCTACTTCAGTAATGATATTGTAATTAATTTCTTTGATGTGGATAGGTCTCCAACTGATGTGTTATTTTTTTCTATACCCACATGGAAAATTATTTTGGCTATCACCTCGTTTTAGATTCATACTATGGGGGAATTCTGTTACACATTTTTTTGTCACAACTGATAATGTTCACCTACTTTCCATCATCCAAATATTCAAATCCATGATCACTGAAGAAACATTTTTCCTTGGAAGAATCCAAATGTATTTAAATTTTTTTGTGTGTGAAAGTGTTGCATGTTGCACCGCTGCAACATGCGACACTCCTAAGTGTTGCATGTTTCTCCATAACAACATGTGAAAGTGTCTCATGTTGTTAGTTTAGAGGGTGAGAAACTATTTGAAACGGAGGAAAAATAAGGAATTCGTCAAGTTTCTAGAAGAGAATCTTTGTATACGAGTTGTCGTCCAATCAATTTGGATCTCACCCATACTCCTGATTTGGGGAGATCCCAACCCCCTCTTCAATTTATAAAAGGATACTTCTCTCATGAGAAAAGGGTAATATATAATGAATAATAACTATTAGTGAATAGTGGTTGATATCTTTAGCTTCTGAATTGTGATAAGGATATTGTTCTTTAGCCTTGAGAGATTCTTGTGTCGAAGTATTTAGTTGATGGTGATGGAATTCATGGAAGAAATGTGGGTATTGGAGAAATAAACCATTGGAAAGAGACTCACAACACCAAGGTGTTATACAAAGATTTGTTTGACCATTGCAATCTTTCACATAGGGATTTTTTCCATTTCCATATGCATACTTTTCATCCATTTTTGATGAATCCATAGCTAAAAATACATATTTTCCCACATATACATTCCATATCTATTATATAACATGTGTATACATAGGCTACTCCATTACAGCTCGCGTACATCAGGATTTGTGCCAGAAAATACAAAAATGGAGTCGGGTTTCCATGTCACGACAGGAGATCTCTGATCCTTGTCCTTCCATATACTAGAAACATTTCAAATTGGACCTTCGATTCCATTTGAAGGCTATAAATGGGCCAATTCCGAGCTATGGAAAAAAGGAGAAAGCGTTCAATTTTGAGAGCAAAGTTACTTTGGATAAATTACTTCATATTGATTTTTCATCCCTTTGTTCCTCAAGTCTAAACACAGTGTTCAACCCCTAAGCTCTTCCCTTATTATTGATAGAACCTCATTGTATCCCTTCTATGAGATTTCCTTTGGTTGAGGATTGAAGTGGTGGAGGCCCAACTGGAAGAAACTTAGTTTCTTGTTTTTGAACCATGCCGACATGGAAGTCTATAATGTTTTCGCTTATGATGATAATTTATTAATAGAAATACTCCTTTATGGTCCTATTGATATCATGTAAATACATGATTATTATCCATGGGCATGTTTTTAATGTTTATTAATGGATTATGCTATCTAATGTGCTACCTTTTATATTATCATGATATGCTTGCTCCTCTTGTTTGTTGAGAACTTGTTGTAGGTGTAAATATTTGGGCTGAAGTGCTCAACGGTGGACATATTCAAATGTTTGGACGAGGCAGGCCTCTTTCTTATCTCGATTGCACATTAATTTATATAGCATATGTTGGAATTGAGTAGATTTATGTAGTCATACCTGTTTGTTGTGGTTTACCCTGGCCATGGAGAGATTTTCCCTCGTAACACAACGTGTTGGTTATAACTCTTCCATTATTATGAATGGAGTAACATGTTTCCTTTCCTATAGAGTTTTCTTATTGTAAATAGTCGTTATTACATTTTTCCTTATTCATTTGTCTAGATTTTTCGAAATATTGTTGATTCTTTCACTAGTTAGTTGGTATTCTTATACATGTTTCCATTCAAAAACCTATGGATCAAGATAGGAGCTACAATTAGTGAGTAAAATCATCAATAAAAAGGTATGAATCCTTACTTATCAATATTTTTATTGTATGAATATAAGGAAAGTAATATGCTATGCGTTGTTTTCTTCTAGCTTTCGGTTCCCAAACAAGGGAGATTGGTCTATGTCTGCATTGATTAATTTTTCTGATAACACATACAACACCAAATTATTTACTTTAACCAAGATCTCTTATTTAATATGATATTATTTAGTCACCAACTTGTTTTACGAATCACAATTATATAAAAATCCTATTAGAAAAATAGATTGTATGATTTTTAAACCATTATTTATAATACTTAGAAAAAACAAGCAGATAAGCCACATAGTGGAAAGTACCTATGAACGTGAATTATTTTTAGTTTTAAGTTTGTTGCATATAAAGGGAGCTAGAAAAGATGTCAAGAAAACAAAATCATTAGTGCCTTATAATATTTACTCTTGAGCCCAATAGTGCACATCAATCCATCATGTAGGTACCTCTCGTTATGTGTAATAATATTTCCTTTAAATATGATTTATTTCATCCATCGATGTCCATGAACATTATTAATGCTTAAGCTACATGTTTTCATTTGGAAAATAATTGCTGGTGTATCCCTTAAATTTGTTCTTAACACAACTTTAGTGTATGACTATTTGTTTGTACATGAAAATTATTCATAAATTCATGATTTCAGATGAAGTTTGACGTCACATATCTCTATAAGATTCATTCGATGGGAACCATCATGGAAAACATCACCACATAAATATCTAGATCTTCTTTATTGGCACCAAGCTTTGTTTGGATTTCACCTAATTACTTTATCCTTTAAGGTCTGGGAGATTGGTTTTTGGAACATCTCCTTTTATTATATACAACATATCCATCCTTTATTCCCTTCAAAATTACCCTTATACTATTAGAGGATATACATTGAAAAATGTTCTCAGTTGATAAATCTATATGCATAGATAAAACATGCATGAAGTCGATTGGCCACAAGGAAGACTAGGCACCCAGAAATCCTTAAAACATATTCTTCTCAACCAGATGTATATCCCACATTTTCAATATCATTTACTTTTCTAGATAAAATCTTTCATATTTAGGCCGATATGCATATAACCATTGGAAAGATCCATCTTAAATAGGTTTTTAATCTTTGATTCCCTTTCTATGGACAAGATTATTTATAGATATCGAATATTCTTGCTCGTCACCATAAATGAAAGGTTCATATTTAGGGAAATAACTTCCTTTCATATCAAAATTCATTAGTCATTATTGAGCATAATTAACATTAATTAAGGTAAATACATTTCACCATATATTTCATCACATATATTTATTTTGAGGATGTGTCATTTTTCCTACCTACATTTAATTTTTACTATGCATGGGTTTTACTTCCTATCAGGGATGTAAAGTATCATTTTTCCTCTGGACGTTTCATATTTACTGTGTGGTATTTCACTTCCATCTCTCCAATACAATGGTGGGGGACGAAAATTTCTTTTTCATGGGTTTTGGATGGAAAGTTTCATTTTTCCTGTAGACGTTTCAGTTTCATTGTGCGTGGGTTTCAGCGCCTACGAGTGCATGGGTTTTAGTGCCTATTGGGCTTCACCCTATGGAATATTTACAATATAATGGTGGGGTGAATATTTTAGAATGACTCTATTATATTCACATGCGGTTTCAAATTATCAATCTTTCAAATCTTGTGGCCCAAGGGCATGTTGATCCAGATATTGTGGGATGAGATATGGATGGCTTGAATGCCAAGAGAGGAGGAGCTCAGACGTGCCAATATTGCATGAAAGAAAAACATGGACACAAATATGTAAGAGGTGAGGCTAAAAAATGAGCCTCACCTCTAAAACTAATTACTAGTAAATCACTCAGAACTAATTAATCTCACAATGAACAATAGAAAATATGAGAGAAGCCAAAATGAGTAACTTGATACTATGAGAAGGATTTCTAGTTCTTTATATAGCATTAAAAAATGGTCCATTGGACAAAGTTACAAATATATCATTAAATGAGTATCCATTATTAGTATAATATATGTAACTACCCAAATAACTAAGTAGTCAAAAATAAAACCTGATACAATAATGGAAAGAGCTCACTAAATGAGTCTTTATTATTATAATAATATATATAACTACCCAGCTAACTAAGTAGTGAAAAATAAAATCCAATACAATAATGGAGAGGTGTGACCCTCTTTGATCCATATGGGAAACATGTTAGCCCAATTAATTAATGAGGAGGTGGGAATCTCCTTGATCCACATGGGGAATATATTATCTTTATATATTTATGAATTTTGCATCTGAATTTAGACCATATACCCCCTAAAATTTGGATCATTCCTCCCCACTTACAAAATTATGGTCCCCATCATTTCACCCATGCTAAAAATACAAACCCCATTATTGTACCATTATGATTACAATGTGAAAATACCCAATGAAGAGAAGAGTTTTGCATGGTTGACCCATAACTGTGGGTTTGTGGTTGACCCATAACCTAGTTGACAATGGCATTGTAAATGGGTAGAAAAATAAATAAATTTTAATAAAATCCCAAAATTAAAAAAAATAATATGGAAACATCATGACTTTCGGGGCTATGAACATCCTTCTCTAAATATATTCATAACTTCTTCTATAGGTGATGAAATCCAAATCCTTCAGAGACCCATTCGAGATACTGAAGAGATATTCCCATCACTATATGAATTTTTTCTGAGGTAGCCCATGGAGTTAGAAAAATCAGGCGAAATTTGAAGGTTGCATGACCACACTGGTTATAGACATGTGCTGCTTCAAACAATGATATCTCATAAACCATACAACTAAATTAAATTACACAGAATACCCATTTGATATATTGAAGAGATATTTCCATCCATATGTGGAAATACTGTTGTGGTTTCTTGAGTAGGGAGAAACATTCCTTTCAATATGGTGGTACGTGCGGCCTCCTTGGGTCAAATAAATGTTGAGATTCAATCGATGATATCTCTCAAACCAGGAATAAAAGTGCAATTCTGTGAAATACCCATTTGATATATTGAATATATATTTCCATCCATATGTGTAAATTCTTATATGGTTTCTTGAGAAGGGAGAAAAATCCCTTTGAATATAGTGGTATGCATGGCCTCCTTTGGTCAAATACATGTTGAGATTCAATCGATGATATCTCTAAAACCAGAAAGCCAAATGAGATTCCGTGAAATACCCATTTGCGATATTGAAGAGATATTTCAAATGAGCTATGGTAGATACTATTAGATGTTGTGTAGAGGTTGCATCACCTCTTTTAAATTGGTTGAGTGTAGAGGTTGCATCACCTCTTTGAAATTGGTTGAGTGTAGAGGGCCACAAAGGATGTCAAGGGTTTGTAGAGCAACATGGGCTATTGTAGACATTGTGGAACCTTCATAGGAAGCATGGATGTATGTGAAACAACTGTGATTCTTACAATGTATGGCCTGCAAAATGGATTTTGATAGTACCAAAAGGAGGTTGGTGATTTATGAAAATGTTTGAACCTGCAACATGCTTCAAACCCTTGTTCCTATGGAGAGTGTAGCCAATATGATACCACTGATTCAGATCTTGGGGGATGAGATTTTGATGGATTGAGTTCCAAAAGAGGAGGATCTTAGACATGCCAATATTTCATGAAAAAAAACATGGAAAAAAACATTTAAATGAAGTACTCGGGAGGTGAGGCTCAAAGAGGAGCCTCACCTCTAAAACTAATTACTATTAAAGAACTCAGAACTAATTAATCTCACAATGAACAATAGAAGATATGAGAGAATCCAAAATGAGTAACTTGATATTATGAGAAGGCTTGCTATGACTTTATATAATATTACAAAATGGTCCACTGAACAGAGTAAAAAAGTGTTGATTAAATGAGTCTCTATTATTAGTATAATAGATCTAACTACCCAACTAAATAATTAGTGGAAAATAAAACCTGACACAATAATGGGAAGAGATCATTAAATGAGTCTCTATTATTATAATAATATATCTAACTACCCAACTAACTAAGTAGTGGAAAATAAAACCCAATACAATAATGGAGAGGTGGGACTCTCTTTAATCCATATGGGAAACATGTTATCCCAATTAATTAATGAGGAGGAGGGAATCTCCTTGATCCACATAGAAAATCTATTATCTTTATAGATTTATGACTTTTGCATCTGAATTTATACTATATACCCCATAAAATTTGGATCACATGTCCATAGACAAAGCTTCATGATACTTTGATGGAGAAGCATTTTTTATCAGGTATGCACTTGGTAATGGAATCTTCTTGTTTGTGTACTTGATTTCCATTAAAAGTTTTGTTACAATTTTTCATATGTTGACTTGTTCAATCATGCAAGTTCATGACACATCTGTGAGCTTATGTGTTAAGAACCAATAGTACACATTTGTGAGAAGTAATTAAGAATACTATGTCTGTGTTTTCTTTTATATGTATACACGTTTGCAACGTTGTGGAAAAGGATTTGAGTTACATTGGATGAATTATATTTCAAGTTGTGTATTAATTAATTGATTTAATTAGACACCATTTACTACATATATGACATACCCTCCATCTTTTTCACCTTGCCACATAGAAAAACAAGCTCTCACTACTGTTAAATATAATGTAACCTCAACAGTCTAACTGTACACTGCCAGCTATCTTGGCCAGCTGTACTTTCTATTTTTGTCTTGCTTGAGCCTATTTAGCTTATCCATCTCCCATTGCATAGTACTTCTTCAGTACTTCTTTGGATCTTCTTCTCATTGTACTTCTATTCTTCATACATTCCAATATATTGTTTTATTCTTTTCTCTCTGCATTTCTCTTTGCTTCAAAATTTATCATGGTATCAGAGCATGAGTAGTAAGCCTCTTCACATAGGATGGAGAGAAACATGATCCTCACAGTGCAGAGATTCATGGATCTTGAGAGCATGCGACACAGTCTCTTTCACAAGGTTTGGATAGCTGTCCGTCATACTCTCAAAAGATTCTCGCAGGAAACCTCCATGAGGAAGCATACTGTATTACGTTCAAAAGATCAACGTAGGAAGCTTGCAAAGGTTGCAGAGCGTACTACGCTCGAAAGAACGAGGAAGCAGAGACCGAGAAAGAAGAAACTTTAAAGATTCTTGCACATTTTTCAAGAATCGTCAAAAACTGACGAGAAGAGCTGTAGAATGGAAGAATGTTTAAAGAAATCGAAGAATTCATTCAAATCGTTAAATATTGCTGCAGAAGGTAGCATCGTTTAAATTTTTTTGAAATTCGCTCAAATCTGTCAAAGATCTAAGCAGTGAATAAAGAATCCGTGTATTTCTTTCAAATCTTTGAAAGATTCACAGATCTTTCTTCCACATGAGCAATAAATGCATCTCAGGTTCAAAGAAAAATCGTCGTGGTCATAAGATTCATCCTGAGAACGGATCCGAAGATGGAAACTAGTTCAGAAGGGACGAGGAGAGTGCAAAAAAGGTGAAAGAGTTTCAGCAGTTAGATCTTGCGCAGAGGCCTGACAACCGTTGGATCCATAAGAAAGTGCTTGAGGTTTAATCCTCTGCAGTGCTAAGGTATTTTTGACCTGTGAAGTCCTGACATCATCTGGACCGTCCATCAAGAGACACGTGGCGAGATCATGACACTTCGCTGACGTGCAAGGTGTAAAGGTCAGAATACTGTCGCGAGAACTCATGAATCACGAAATTTCGAGTCATTCTGGACCGTTGGATTGCGAAAGATCATGAGTCGTCGATCTTGTCCCATAACAAAATAGGTAATCGGGAGTTGGACGCACAAAGGCGATTGCACTCCAAAAACTCTGATACACGATATCGTGAAATTCCGAGAGGACTTGTGAGCCATCCATATCAGAGGACAGGTGGCAGCAGATCCAAGCCATCACTCCATCGACATTTCAGAGTTCACGATTTTGAAAGACCGTCGCAACACAAGTTCGAAACTCGCAAAATCGTGATTCACAAAATAGCAATCAGATCTCAGTCGTCCATTTGTTTGGACACATGGCAGACATCAAGGAAACCGTCGGCGTTTCGGAAATCGAAGTTCTCAAGTTGGTAGAAACTTTGGCATCGCAAGTCATGAAATCAAGAAATGACATGGACCATCCATCTTGAGGGGACGCGTGGAGTAAATCCAAGGACTCGGAAAAGTCCCGAAAGGGGAGAGTCCATCGGTACATCGAGATTCAGAAAATCGCGAATCTTGAGGACAAGGGATCGGGTTTCTTTATGGTGAAAACCCCGTAAATGATCTGAGCCATCCATCTATTGGGACACGTGGCAGATATCGAGGCTTTCAGAAAAAATCCCGATAGGAGAGTCCATCCACATTACAGGATTCAAAAAATCGCGGATTCTGGAGACAAGACGTCCGGAACATATCAAATCGCGAAATCGCGAGGAGAAATCAAGACTGTCCAGTATAGGAGAACGCGTGGAAGAGATCAAAGCAATCGGGAAATTCCCCGAAAGGAAAGGTTATCCATCGTGAAATCGAGAATCGGGAAATCGGGGATTCTGTGGACAAAAGGTCCAATACATTTCGACTCTCGAAACCCCGAATCGTTATAAGAGGTTTGATTGTGGTAAGATCTAGACCATCAGATCATAGGAAGATCTGGACCGTTAGATCATCCAAAAGAAAATTTCGCATTTCGACAATTTGAAAGACAAAAAACCCGAAAATCCCGTAGCGCTTTAACATTAAGGCACGTGGTCACATTGCATGGTGACTAAGGCCAATTCAAGGCCGATAAGCTCTTTTCGGCCATCGACAAATTGACGTTTTGGCGATCGAAGGTAAAATACGAAAATTTCCCTCTGTTTTCACTGCAAATTTAAAAAAAAATAAAAATATGGCGTCATCTAGCAATATAGGACCGACTCAGGGTTCGATTCTTCTGGGAAAGAATTACAAGTTTTGGTCTCTTCGGATGAAGTCCTTCTTGCAAGCACAAGAGTGCTGGGAACCAGTGGATCTTGGATATGTGGAACCAGATCCAGCAGACCTGTCTGCCATGACAAATCCACAATGAATTACTCAGGAAACAGAGAGGAACAAAGAAAATAAAGCAAAGTTTTGGATTGAAAATTCCGAGGATGATTCGATTTTCTCAAAAATCACAGGTGTTGGTACTTCAAAACAGGCCTAGGACATCCTTAAATCTTCCTATCAAGGAAATGACAGGGTCAAAATAGTTAAACTGCAGACCCTGAGGATGAAATTCGAGACTCTAAAGATGACAGAGTCCGAAAATGTGGATCAGTTCATGACCAGAGTCATGGGCATCGTGAACTAGATCATACTGACTGGTGAAACCATCACTAATCAATGAATTGTTGAGAAAATTCTCAAAATTTTACCAAAGAAATTCGAAATGGTTGTAACAGCGATCCTTGAATCCAAGGATTTGTCAATTTTTTCAACAAATGAACTAATTGGTTCTCTGGTGACACATGACACCAGACTGCATCTCACAGATGAGTCAATCTCCAATTCTTTCAAAAATCAATTCTCCTTTAGCAAAAGGAGAGGCAGAGGAAGAAGCAGAGGTCACCAAGGAAGAGGGAGAAATCAAAGTAACCCTCACTCCAGTGGAGGTAACAGACAACAGTATCCGAATCAAAATTTCCAAGGTCAAAGACATCAACAACAAAATCAACATCAGAATTTCAAGCCTCAAAGAGGCAGAGGGAGAAGATCAAATGAGAAATCAAGCATTCAATGCTATTACTGCAAAACATATGGGCACTATGAATCTGAATGCAGGAAGAAGGAAGCAAATCATCTCTCAGGAAGAGCACATGTGTCAAATCACACGAGAGAAAACTCAGGAGGTATGTTTCTTTCGTGCCACGAAACTAAACAACAACCTAAAGATCTCTGGTTGCTTGACAGTGGATGCAGCAATCACATGACAGGTAACAAAGAATTACTTTCATGCATTGATTCTTTAATCTCATCTGATATTACACTTGGAAATGATTACTTAGTCAAAGTTCAAGGAAAATGAACTGTTCCTATTCTTACTAAACAGAATGTCAAGAAAGACATATACAATGTCTACCATGTTCCATATTTAAAACATAATTTGCTAAGTGTAGGAAAACTCATTTAACATGGCTATAAGGTAGTTTTTAAGGGAACATCTTGCAAGATATATGACAAAATCCCAAGCAGAAAATTAATTTCTGAAATCCATATGACTCCAAATAGGCTGTTTCCCCTTACCCTCAGAACTGCAAATCTGAGTCAACCATATGCACTGAGTGCATCAACCTTGAATGAAACAATGGTTTGGCATACAAGATTTGGACATCTACCTTTTCATAGTCTAAGTCTTCTTTAGAAGAACTCCATGGTCAAAGGTCTTCCTATCTTTAAAGAGAAAATTCCCCCATGTGAGTCTTGCATACTTGGAAAACATAAGAGAACTAGTTTTCCACGGTCTTCCAATCAAGCCAAAAAACATCTTGAACTTGTTCACACTGACCTATGTGGACCACTGCAAACAGAGTCAATAGGTGGAAGTTTTTACTTTGTAACGTTTATTGATGATTTCAGCAGAAAAATATGGATCTATTTTCTCAGACACAAGTCTGAAACTTTTGCAAAATTCAAAGAATTCAAGGCAGAAGCTGAAAAATAGAGTGGAAAGTATATCAAAGCACTCAAGTCAAATGGAGGATGAGAATACAAATCCAGAGAATTTTCAAATTTATGTAAATCACAAGGCATTATTATGCAAACAACAACCAGGTATACTGCACAACAGAATGGAGTGGCTAAAAGAAAAAATCAGACAATAATGAATATGGAAAGAACACTTCTCAAAAAGAAAAGTTTGTCAAATAGGTTTTGGGCTGACGTAGTAGCATGCTCAGTTTATCTCCTGAATAGATCACCAACCATAAGTCTAAAGATGAAAGTTCCCCAAGAAGCATGGAGTGGGACAAAGCTCAATGTAGCACATCTCATGACATTTGGATGCATAGCGTACACTCACATACCTTCCGAATTAAGGAATAAATTGGATGACAGAAGTGAGAAATGTATTTTCACTGGATATAATGAAACATCTAAATCTTACAGGCTTTACAATCCAATCACCAAGAAACTCATTCTTAGCAAAGATGTAAAATTTCTGGAAAATCAATTCTGGAATGATTCAGAAAATCAACAAATGGACAGTCAAAATCCATTGCTGCCAAGTTCTGAAAACACAGAAAATTCAGAACAACAAGTACCTCAAACTATTCTTCCAAGATTCCAAGTACAAAGGCAACCTGAAAATTCTCAGGATAACTCAACTTCCAACAGAAATCATTCTTTGAACCACAAAATTAGAGAACTTGAAGTTTGAGAGAAATCCATCAGCAGTTGGATGACTTTGAGAAACACAACCTTTTTTATTTAATGTCATGTCAACCTACATCCTTTAGGGAACCAACTAAGGATCCACATTGGGTTCAAGCCATGAACCAAGAAATTGACTCCATTGAGAAGAACAAGACATGGGATATTGTTGATTTTCCAAGTCACAAGAAGAGTATTGGTGTCAAGTGGGTTTACAAAACTAAACTCAATGAAAAAGGGCAGATTGAAAAACACAAGGCAAGACTTGTTGTCAAAAGATTCTCACAACAACCAGGTACTGATTATGGTGAAACTTTTGATCCAGTAGAAAGATTAGACACTGTAAGGACTCTATTGGCCATAACATCCCAACACAAATGGAAAGTATACCAGATGTATGTCAAGTCAGCATTCCTGAATGTTTTCCTAGAAGAAGAAGTTTATGTCAATGAACCACCTGGATTTGAAGTCCAAGAGCACCCAGCCAAAGTATATAGGTTCAAGAAATCCTTGTATGGCTTAAAGCAAGCCCCAAGAGCTTGGTACAACAGAATTGACACTTATCTGATCAAAAGTGGTTTCAGCAGAAGTCAAAATGAGCCAACTCTTTACACCAAAACATATCAGCATGATAAAATTTTGATTGTATGTTTATATGTTGATGACAGGATCTATATAGGAAATCTTGAGTTAACAGATTTTAAACATGCCATGCAATCTGAGTTTGAGATGACAGATCTTGGCATATTGAAATATTTTTTAGGGATTGAGGTTCATCAATCAACCCAAGGAATTTTTGTCTGTCAGCAAAAGTATGCAGCAGACATCATCAAAAGATTTCGCATGGAAGGATGCAATCCAGCAGAAACCCCCATACCACTAGCACAAAATTCAGCAAGAATGATGAAGGCCCTACAGTGGACTCTACCCTGTACAAAATTTTAGTAGGTAGTTTGTTGTATCTTACAACAACTAGGCTTGACATTATGTATGCAGCCAACCTTGTTTCCAGATTCATGGAATCCCCAAAAGATTCTCATTGGAAAATGGCGAAACGAATTTTGAGATATGTTGCAAGAACTCTCAATTTTGGTTTATGGTACACTAAATCTGATAGTAATCAACTTTCTGGTTACACAGACAGTGATTTTGCAGGCATCCTAGATGACAGGAAAAGCACATCTGGACATGTTTTTCAACTGGGCACGAACCTAATCTCATGGGAATCAAAGAAGCAGCCAATTATTTCAATATCTTCTGCAGAGGCAGAGTATGTCGTTGCTACCTCAACTTCTTGTCAAGCTGTGTGGCTGAGAAGAATATTGAAAGATATGTCACATATAGAAAAGGATANAACAGACAACAGTATCCGAATCAAAATTTCCAAGGTCAAAGACATCAACAACAAAATCAACATCAGAATTTCAAGCCTCAAAGAGGCAGAGGGAGAAGATCAAATGAGAAATCAATCATTCAATGCTATTAATACAAAACATATGGGCACTATGAATCTAAATGCAAGAAGAAGCAAGCAGATCAGCTCTCAGGAAGAGCACATGTGTCAAATCACATGGGATAAAACTCAGGAGGTATGTTTCTTTCGTGCCACGAAACTGAACAACAACCTAAAGATCTCTAGTTGCTTGACAGTGGATGTAGCAATCACATGATAGGTAACAAAGAATTACTTTCATGCATTGATTCTTCAATCTCATCTGATATTACACTTGGAAATGATTACTTAGTCAAAGTTCAAGGAAAAGGAACTGTTCCTATTCTTACTAAATAGAATGTCAAGAAAGACATATACAATGTCTACCATGTTCCAGATTTAAAACATAATTTGCTAAGTGTAGGACAACTCATTGAACATGGGTATAAGGTAGTTTTTAAGGGAACATCTTGCAAGATATATGACAAAATCCCAAGAAGAAAATTAATTTCTGAAATCCATATGACTCCAAATAGGATGTTTCCCCTTACCCTCAGAACTGCAAATCTGAGTCAACCATATGCACTGAGTGCATCAACCTTGAATGAAACAATGGTTTGGCATACAATATTTGGACGTCTACCTTTTCAGAGTCTAAGTCTTCTTCATAAGAACTCCATGGTCAAAGGTCTTCCTATCTTTAAAGAGCAAATTCCCCTATGTGAGTCTTGCATACTTGGAAAACATAAGAGAACTAGTTTTCCACAGTCTTCCAATCAAGCCAAAAAACATCTTGAACTTGTTCACACTGACCTATGTGGACCACTGCAAACAGAGTCAACAGGTGGAATTTTTTACTTTGTAACGTTTATTGATGATTTCAGCAGAAAAATATGGATCTATTTTCTCAGACACAAGTCTGAAACTTTTGCAAAATTCAAAGAATTCAAGGCAGAAGATGAAAAATAGAGTGGAAAATATATCAAAGCACTCAGGTCAGATGGAGGATGAGAATACAACTCCAGATAATTTTCAAATTTATGTAAATCACAAGGCATTATTATGCAAACAACAGCCAGGTATACTGCACAAGAGAATGGAGTGGCTAAAAGAAAAAATCAGACAATAATGAATATGGAAAGAACACTTCTCAAAAAGAAAAGTTTTTCAAATAGGTTTTGGGCTGACGTAGTATCATGCTTAGTTTATCTCCTGAATAGATCACCAACCATAAGTCTAAAGATGAAAGTTCCCCAAGAAGCATGGAGTGGGACAAAGCTCAATGTAGCACATCTCATGACATTTGGATGCATAGTGTACACTCACATACCTTCCGAATTAAGGAAGAAATTGGATGACAGAAGTGAGAAATGTATTTTCACTGGATATAATGAAACATCTAAAGCTTATAGGCTTTACAATCCAATCACCAAGAAACTCATTCTCAGCAAAGATGTAAAATTTATGGAAAATCAATTCTGGAATGATTCAGAAAATCATCAAATGGACAGTCAAAATCCATTGTTGCCAAGTTCTGAAAACACAGAAAATTCAGAACAACAAGTACCTCAAACTATTCTTCCAAGATTCTAAGTACAAAGGCAACCTGAAAATTCTCAGGATAACTCAACTTCCAGCAGAGAATCATTCTTTGAACCACAAAATCAGAGAACTTGAAGTTTGAGAGAAATCCATTAGTAGTTGGATGACTTTGAGAAACACAACCTTTTTTCTTTAATGTCATGTCAACCTACATCCTTTAAGGAACCAACTAAGGATCCACATTGGTTTCAAGCCATGAACCAAGAAATTGACTCCATTGAGAAGAACAAGACATGGGATCTTGTTGATTTTCCAAGTCACAAGAAGAGTATTGGTGTCAAGTGGGTTTACAAAACTAAACTCAATGAAAAAGGGCAGATTGAAAAACACAAGGAAAGACTTGTTGTCAAAGGATTCTCACAACAACCAGGTACTGATTATGGTGAAACTTTTTCTCCAGTAGAAAGATTAGACACTGTAAGGACTCTATTGGCCATAACATCCCAACACAAATGGAAATTATACTAGATGTATGTCAAGTCAACATTCCTGAATGGTTTCCTAGAAGAAGAAGTTTATGTCAATGAACCACCTGGATTTGAAGTCCAAGAGCACCCAGCCAAAGTATATAGGTTCAATAAATCCTTGTATGGCTTAAAGCAAGCCCCAAGAGCTTGGTACAATAGAATTGACACTTATCTGATCAAAAGTTGTTTCAGCAGAAGTCAAAATGAGCCAACTCTTTACACCAAAACATATCATCATGATAAAATTTTGATTGTATGTTTATATGTTGATGACATGATCTATATAGGAAATCTTGAGTTAACAGATTTTAAACATGCCATGCAATCTGAGTTTGAGATGCCAGATCTTGGCATATTGAAATATTTTTTAGGGATTGAGGTTCATCAATCAACCAAAGGAATTTTTGTCTGTCAACAAAAGTATGCAGCAGACATCATCAAAAGATTTCGCATGGAAGGATGCAATCTGGCAGAAACCCCCATACCACTAGCACAAAATTCATCAAGAATGATGAAGGCCCTACAGTGGACTCTACCCTGTACAAAATTTTAGTAGGTAGTTTGTTGTATCTTACAACAACTAGGCCTGACATTATGTATGCAGCCAACCTTGTTTCCAGATTCATGGAATCCCCAAAAGAGTCTCATTGGAAAATGGCGAAACGAATTTTGAGATATGTTGCAAGAACTCTCAATTTTGGTTTATGGTACACTAAATCTGATAGTAATCAACTTTCTGGTTACACAGACAGTGATTTTGCAGGCATCCTAGATGACAGGAAAAGCACATCTGGACATGTTTTTCAACTGGGCACGAACCTAATCTCATGGGCATCAAAGAAGCAACCAATTATTTCAATATCTTCTGCAGAGGCAGAGTATGTCGTTGCTACCTCAACTTCTTGTCAAGCTGTGTGGCTGAGAAGAATATTGAAAGATATGTCACATATAGAAAAGGATACAACTCCTATTTTTTTTGACAATACATCAGCAATTGATTTATCCAAAAATCGTGTGTTTCACAAGAAAAGAAAACACATTGACACTCGTTTTCATTTCATACGCGATCTAGTCAATAATGGTGATATTGCACTACAATTTTGTGGTTCTCAAGATTAGCTTGTTGATATCTTTACAAAGCCACTGGGAAATGTTTATTTTTATTTTCAGAGACAACACTTAGGCATAATCAGTGCTGATGATTGTAACTGTTGAGTTTAAGAGGGAGTGTTAAATATAATGTAACCTGAACAGTCGGACTGTACATTGCGAGTTGTCCTGGCTAGCTGTACTTTCTATTTTTGTCTTGCTTGAGCCTATTTAGTTCATCCATCTCCCATTTCATAGTACTTCTTCAGTAATTCTTCAGATCTTCTTCTCATTGTACTTCTATTCTTCATACATTCCAATATACCGTTCTATTCTTTTCGCTCTGCATTTCTCTTTGCTTCACAATTTATCAGCTGCAATGTCATGATATCTTCCTCCACATTCCAATCCAATCCATCCAGTTGAAAAACTTGATCAAATAATATTAAAAAAATAACACTATAAAATAAATCATAACCCACCTGAAGTTATACACAATTGGATACGACTTCCTCCTCACAACAAATTAATCCCTTATGAAATGGGTCTAATCGAGGCAGTTTCTTGAATTTTAGGTTAAAATTAACTAGGCTTGATTTTGAAATATAGGGTAAAATTAGCATTTATGGAAGTACAATTCTCTATCCTTGGGGAACAATAACATGAATGGTAAGATAATTTTCATTTTGATGGGTAGTATAATTCTCTATCATTGGGAAATTCAAGATGTAGACTACGAAGGATAAGTTGTTTTTCATTTACACTAGAATCATAAAATTAAGAGATGTTAAATTTTTCATCGGATCGAAGATTCCATTGAATTTTTTTTCTTCCCTAATAATTATATTTCCAAAATCATTGTCAAGCCATGTCTCTCTTGAATATGCATGTGATCATGTGGGTTTGTGGCTTATAGTTGTTTGCATTATGCAAATAGAATTTCTAGGAAATGCCAAAATTTTTCTTTGACATGATTCAATAATGTATGGATGGATCAACCTCTTTTTAATGTCATCACTCTTCTCTTAGAAATAAAGTAGTTGTTTTAGAATTTTGCAACATAAGTTTGGTTGTATAATGTCAATCGACCATTTTTCAAAGGAGACTTTGATAAAATGAATTGGAGGGAGAGAATAAGAAATGATAGTGTTTAAATTAGTGTTTAAGTTATAAGGAACGATAATTTTTAACTTATGTTTTAATGGGATGACTTAATGAGGTTTAACTTAAAGGAAAGTATAATTTAGCAGTATTGTTTAATTTATATTTTCAGTGCTTTATGTAACTGATTTGGGTTTGTTTTCATACAAGTTGTAGGTGTTAACACCTAATATGGTCTACCTTGTTTTATCCCTCATTCATTCTTACTTGGAATTTAAAATTTTGTATGTTATAAAATATTTAGCATTTTGTTAAAGCTTTAATCACTTACCTTGAGGGGTTTTAAAACAATTCTAGGGTAAATGAATGAGGTGGAATTTATGTTGTGAGAGGGGGGCATATGGAATTAGAAACATGTTTAAATGATTACTTGATGACATCAAATGGTTTTAAGTCTTTTAATTTGAGCCATTACTGATGTCAATACTTATGCATCATGATTATTTAACTTCATGAGTTGCATATTCAAAGTCTAATCCACTAAATTGTGAAAAATACAAATCGATATAGGAACTAGAGGAACTTCCACATGTCCATAGTCATGATCATTTTAATCACTTTGGTGAGTAATGGAAGATGTGGATCATACTACAAGCTCATGAGTAAGAAAAATAAGTTAGCAAAGTACCCTTCGTTAGCCATAACATGCGAAGTGGGATGTATCATCATTTCTACCTGTTAGTTGTATAGAATGTTACACATATCAATTTCTTTATTCAATGTGTTTTCAAAACTGGCACCTTGTTCGTTATCTTTAACAACGGATTTATTTGAATAGGCCCCTGTAGAGATAAAAAATATCCTTGACTCTCATTACATAACTCACAAATCCTTGTTTTATAGCCAAGAGTCTATTCTTTTGGTCGCAATTGTGCTTATGGGAAAGGGTGGACACATGAATAGGAAAAAACCTGAAGGTCCTGAAGTCATGGAGGCATAAGAATATACCCAAAGAATTTTTAATCAGAAAGGGTGGTATTTCTTCTACACTAAATTGGATTTTCATCATTATGCTACTGCCAGGGAATTTGCAGAGAGTTTCAATGGACAATGGGCCCGAGTTGGAAATTTGGCCATGCGATTTACTGAAGAAACCATAGCGACAACGTGAAACCTCCCCATTGGTGGTGAAATGTGGTTTAAGAATAAATTGATCACAGGTGGAGATGTTAATCAGTTTTTAAATCCTTAACAAAGAGACCCTAATTGGGCCAAGGGAATCCCAAGGGATTGGATTGTTGATGAGTGGATGGAAGCATTGCTCATTCTTAAGAGATTCATCACTTGTGAGGGGCATTATTCTATTGTATTTTTACTCCACCTACGATTTATGCTTCATATAGCAGTGACTAAGAGGATGAATTTACCTTATTATTTCTTACAAGATCTCAATAAGATGGATATGAGAGTTCAAGTAAACCCAAGACTTCCCATCATGATATTTTTCATCAAGGGTTGATTGAAGTTCTTGTTAAGGCCGAATTAGGGAAGTTGCAGAAGACTTGGGATCATTTCTTGATCCAATTGTGTTATGAGAAGGAAAATCATGCCTCTTCTTCTCAATCACATGGAAATATTGTTAATCCTGATCAAGAAACTCCAGCTAATGTCGGCCAATCCACTCCTGCAAATAAGAGTAAATGAAAAACATATTTTGAAAGTCTAGAAGAGTGTGTAAAAGATACATCACCTAGCTAGTAAACACAGGCAGGATCTTCTCAAAAATTAGGTGGAGGTAATAACCCTTTCCCTTTTTCACATAAAACTTATTCTAAAAGGGATAACATGATAGTAGAACCTAAGGTTTTAGTAGAGGACCAAAAACCTTTAAAAATACCAAAATATCTTGAATATCCTATACATTTTAAAGAGCCCACCCCAGAGGTCAATCGTCATGCCTCGAGTTCCTCCGATGATAATACCTATAGGTATATAATTTTAGTAATAAAATGAAGTACAAGGCCTCAAAACAAGTTCAGGTTGAAGTCTAAGATAATGAATGTTGGCACAGGGATAGACCCAAGGTTCAATGATTCAATAGTGCACCAACAAAACCCTAACTACCAGCCCTTTTGGAAACACCTATGAAGTAGATGAAGTCTCACCCAAGGTAGAGGCATGGGGGATTACAGGACTCAAATGTCTAAAACCTAGCTGGGACACAGATCTGTGATCATACTACTTAACATAGAACGTAGCAATTAACCTTCATTAGTATTTAAACCTTATTCACATTGTAGGTAAAACCCTAATTACAAAGAAACACAATATTCAACAAGATCTAACACATTCGATCACTTAGAACATAGAAATAAATCAACTCTAGAATTCATTCATATCACTGATAATTAAGCGTTCATTCAGAATAAGCACTAAGCAAGTAAATACACAAATAAATGAACAACAAAGCACAGAGAACCATAACACATGATATATGTGGTTCACCCCTAGCATGGGGCTATTTCCACCAACTCTTCTTCTTTATTAACTTCTGTCAATCTTCTTACATGCACAAAACATCAAATCCAACTCTGCATAGGACAGAAGATCTGCACGTACCTCGCCATATCCTTCATCCCTGAGCTTCGCACAACACAAATTCTTTCTTACATTTACTTTCACTTAGCTCTACAAGTTCTCAATACCCAATATGCACAAAGATAACTTAATCACATAGATTCAACTACTTACATCACTTGCACATAGCAAAAGGTACTACAATCACATAGATTGCACTGCACTTCTTACATCTCCTAGTTATTTATTTATACATTACAAAAGGGTCTAATCATGGTTAAACCCATGGGCCTACATCCCATACCTGTTATATAAACTGTAACCCCAAAGATCCCTGAAAAGGGGTCGATATCCTGCAATCTTTTCTTCGCCTTGCACTCTGCCTTCAACTAGCTCATCGAAGTCCCAAAATCCATCAAACATGACCCAAGTTCTCCAAAACTTAGTCAAGGGACAACAATGAATAAACCTGCCATCTCAGAGAAAGTTATCATCATTGATGAGGATCCTCTCAAACCTATTGGAAAGACATCTAAAATAAATAAAACTCATGTCACTAATCCTATGAAGGATAAATCCAAGAAGGGTGTTTTGATTATACATAAAAAGAGAATCATTTGGAAAAAAAGAGTTCTTACCAGGAAACAAAGTAAGAAAGATATGAAAATCCCAAACCCTAAGATTGGATCTGAAGGGAATGAGCCTAAATGTATTCAAACTCGATCAAAATATAAGAAGACCAGAAAGAATAGATTAGAATTGCTTGCAGAAGCAACTTCCTCCATCCTCCATAGAAAGATGTACATTTAAGAATATCACTTTTAGAATAAATCAGATTTTTGAGATTTAAAGTAATGGAGGAATGAAAAAATCTTTTGGTTCCTTATGTCTAAGGTATCATGCTCCTTTTTTTCTATCTCCAACTATAACCCAGACAGAGAAAATATTTTAATACGTGTTGGACTAGTTTTTGGAAAGTTGCTACATGAAGTTCCTAAATTCATTTACATAGGGAAATGAAGGCGCTACCAGAACACTTGTAGCAGTCGATTTTGCTGATGTTCGCACCCAATTTTAGATTTTGCAATAAGAGAATCCTATGAATTATTTAGGCATTTACTGGATCATGTTTTAAATCTATGAAATGTTTTGTGGAGAAAAAAACAGTATTGAGATATGAAGATTGATCCATATCAACCACCTGTGTTGAGTTGTCAAAGGTTAGTTTCATGTGGAGCTTTGAAGATCATAAATATCTGGGAAATATATGGATAAAGTAGCAATTTCATCACTTGAATGCAAGACAAGTCAAATGAATAAGATGTATGCAAGGTTGTTTCCTTGATTTTAGGAGCTTTTTGTAAATTGTTATGATTTGGTATATCAACAGCTAGGATTTGAATTTCATCTTGAGGTTTTGTAGATATTTTCTTTGAGGTGTCCCTAATTCTCATGATTGACCCTAAGTACAAGTAACTTATTTTGAAACTCTATATATTGGATAATATAGATGAAGAAAGGGTTGGATCCCTATTTTCCTTAAATATTTTATCTTATACAACTTTTTGGATCAACCTTATCTGTGTAAAGATTTTAGTGGTTAATGAAGTCATTAGTTGGTGTGTATCATTGTATTTTGTTTATCATTTATAATTATCCATCTTGAGAAAATTATTAAAGTTATATTATTATATGGTTATATGTATGCGCTGAGAGGATTTAACTATTTTTGTAGTTCAATATTCACCACATGTTTTTTTAAGATCCTTTAAATCTGGTTCAGAAAGGGTTTCTAAGTTTAAGATTTATTCTTCTACTAGTTAATTATATCAAATAATGGATTGCTCTTTTGTGATTATCGGTTTTGTTTCATTTATTCTTCTTTAACATACTTGTCTCAACTAATGGTTTGTTTACYTGATCTRCTGCAGATAGAGAAKATATATTGACATCTTATCCTTTTAGTCCCTTTACGATCAAGAGTGTGATCCTCCCACCTCTTTAAAATTATTTTTCTTATTGAAAATTTTGAAACAAGGTGTGCTAGGCTTGTTCCTAAAGMAGCCTAGGAAAAATTTCTAGTGCTAACATCTTTTGGCACCGTTGTCGGGGACAWAATTATGAGATTTTCCCTRGGTAGAACAACATGATACTGATCTAGTTGTAGATGGTGAAACTATGAATAGGAATAGTTGACTGCATATATTTTCACCTGGTGACTCCACATTAGACACTCTATATCCAAAGAGAAAGGGGACTAGATCCCATCCAAAATCCCCCAATGTGCTTGTTGTTTCATACCATGAGAAGATCCTCAAACAATCCAAATCTCTTAAAACATTAGGATCTAAAAAATAGTTTCTTTTACCTCATGTTGAAGGATATACCTTGGGGAAAGAGGAATTTGTTGAACCTGAGTCTTTTTACACACCCTATCTTGAGAGTAGAATTAAATTTGAGGAAATATTTGAATTCCATGAAGAAATAGAGTACTGTCCTTTGGAAAAAAATATTAATCTTTGAAAAAGTTCAAGAAGAGAAACATAATATTAGTGTCCAACTTAATATCCTTGCTGCTGAAAAACTTGTTGAAGATATTCTATAGTCCTCTCCTAATATTGAATTGGTGAATATTCCTAAGCTCTCGTCACCTCAATCACCACAGTCCCCACATACAAATCAACCTTTAGGTGGTCAAACAATGGTTGGTGTACCACCTCCCAACCCAATGGATGCTATCAGGGCTGCTAGATATGCACCTTTGGTATTTCCAAATAATCTTCATCCTCTCCCAAGAACTGATTACATGAAGTACCTTCCAAGGTTTGACAATGAAGGGGAAACAAGTAAAAAAGAACATTTAACTTCTTTTTATTCCTTTGTTGATAATTTCCAAGTGTATTATGATGATGTGTGGATGAGGCTTTTTGTCCAAAGTTTAGATGGAGAAGTGAGGAAGTGGTTCAAAAACCTTATATCCAACTCCGTTACCACTATCACAAACCTTGATTCCACTCTCTTTAGAAAGTGGGGAGACAAGAAAGATGATCTGTATAACATGAAAAAAATCAGTAATCTTCGAAGAAAGAATGGTGAATCAGTCTCTGAATTTTCTCAGAGATTCAATTAGATGTATCAGAAAATAGAAGATGATATCAAACAAGATGAAAGGTTAGAAAAATTTACTGATGCTAATGATTTTGATGCTTTTTATCACACAATTTGTACTTTGATAAAAAGAAAGGTAAAATGAAAGAAAATTGGAGTAACTTGAAGTTATCCTATCACTATCACCTCAATAGGATTTCTCTTTCTATTTAGGGTTGTAGGCCCAGGGGAGACATCCCCGGTGACCTAGGGGTTTGAGAAGGAAATGTCAAAATGGATATTAAAAGGTTCCCTCTCACAAGTCACCATTGATCAGAAAGTCCCAGGTTTATAACCAATGAAGTGATAATATATCAAGGTGTACCTTCCCGGAACAAAGAGAAAAGAAACTATATATATTGCAAGTACAACTTACCATTAACACTTCATAAAACCACAAACTTTCTCAATAAAAAAAATGTGTTGATAATAATTAAGTAAACAAAAAATTATAACATCAATATTTATGAGATAATACTTCATAATAAGTGCCTTGAAACAACTTCAAAATGACTAAGAATAATCAACCATTGACATCATAATACTAGCATTCAATAGAAGCAAACAAGGAAATGCATTAATCAACCTTTTTTATTGCTTTTAGAAGATTTTAATGCTACAATGTATGGTTGTATATTATTTTAGTAACATCAACAATAATGTTAGTAGGTTAGTCTATTCTAGTGTTAGAAGTAGTTAGTGAAAACCTTAGAGTATAGGTTTTGATCGATTTTTTGATCAATCACACAATAAGGAGACTTAGACTAGTGATTTTAGGGAAAATGGAGTCAATGATATGGCAGAAAATGTTGAAGGAAAATTATAATAGGGGAGTCAAAGCTAAGAGATATTAATAGCTCAAGTGTTGGTAACCCAAGGCTTCAACTATCAAACCCTAGAGGAGAGTAGATATTAAGGTGTAGGTAACCCTAGGCCTTAGTATAATTTCCTCCCTCTTTAACTCAATGATGAAGAAAAAAATTACTAAGATGAAGCAAATAAAACTAGGGTGTTGCAATGGCAAGGCCCTAGCAAATGATTCTAGAAAATCATACTCTTTACAAGATCTAGTAGGTAAAGGATTTTAAAGCTAGGACAATGGCATGTGCTACTCTTCCTAGGGTTTAAGAAAGAAATCTCATAATCTTAATGTAAAATGCAATATAACATAACCATAACCATTAAATTAAGAATACTTGCATAAATTTAACTTACATACATCAAGAATCATCAAGCAACACCCTATTTGAACACTTCCACCAAGAAACTTTCCAAAATACTCCAAAATTTAGCCTTCCTCAACAAATGTGCCTAAAATTTCAGCCAAGTAATCATATATAGGGAAAAAATTTCAGTCCTCACAAGTGTGAGTGAAAGGTGATGAATAATACCAAGGTTAAGACCCTTATTTATACAATATCAATGACCAGAATTAGATCAAAAAGGCTGACATGGCCAGTTATACATAATATCCATTTTTTACATTAAATGTCATAATTAAAACCTAAATCAAGTTTTAAATATGACATCATTCCCCTTTAGGGTGACATTAAGCCTTCTTAGGGAAAATTTGGCCACATGGAGAAAAACATTAGGCCTCCTTGGGCCTCAGGATCCTGCCACATGTGCCACTTGGCACACAACTACCTCCAAAGTGTCCAAAATGTTGGGTCATGTCATGGGTGACCTTGGTAATGTCATGGGCCTTCCAAGGCTTACATCATGGTGAAAACGGAAAGAACCCCTTGGTTCTAGGCCTGCCAGGATGTCCCTGGTGGAACATCCTCCTCTCTCTCTGGTGCAGACCCTTGATCTGTCTCTGCCCCTGGCTGGGGTATTAGCATCCATCTAGAGGGATTTTATCTCTATGGAGGTCCAAACTAATCATATCCCCATGTGTAATTGTCCATCGGGTGTGGCCCTACAACATCAAAAAGTATGCTCTCCATGGGATCATAAGTCACAAGGATCATAGCAATGTTAATCACATCTAATCGTCAAGTTATTTAAACATGTGCATGGAACTCCCTTTACCCAGACAAGTTCTCAAATACATTATGCTATTCTACAAGCCAGGTTTGGAGGGGATGTTAGGACGTCCTATTGGGATATTTCTCATTGGATGCAGAATGTTCCTGAGGGAAGACCAATCCAGGCCATGTAAGTGAATGAGGTGGTAAGGGATGTTTGGGAAATGGGTGCAGTGATAACATATGTGTGGATTAACCATGGGTGCCTCTGAAGAGGGTGACTTGCACCTTGTCATGGATGAAAATATTTCCAAGCCCATTCATGCCTTTTTATATTTTATTATTATTTCTTTTTCTTTCAAGAGGCTAGTGAGGGGACAATGCCCTGGCTTGGTGACAAGTGGTGACCATGTTACCCACAAGCATTTCATGGAAATGAGAAGGTTGGATCATGATGAGACCCCCTTTCTCTTGTTTAAGCCACCAAGATCCACTAACCTGGTGTGGTGACCGGCGGAATGGTAGTGCCATACCACTACATGCCCATTGGCTTACTAAGATAACTCATGATGAGACCCCCCATCCTCCAACTAGGTCTTGATTTATTATTTTTATGGGTCCCCATGTTTCTTGCTGAGAATCATTTTATTGCTTTCTCAGGGAGCCCTGGGTGAAACATCTCAAGGTTCCATTCTTTTTTCTTTTATACTTTTCCAATTACTTTTACCCTCTAGGACTTTAACCCCTTCTTCGCAAAAGGTGAGGTACAACCCTTTGATAGTTTGGCCAACCCAATGGTCGGACAAGTGTATGGGATGGATGAGCAGGAAAAAGATGAAAAGTGGTAAGTATGGTTGGAATGTATGATGAACTTTCATGAATCCCCCCAGTGGAAACTCAAACCCTATGGGAAAAAACTTACTAGGGAATCTTGTCATCCCCCCCAAGTGTGGTCAAGTGGAAAGGCATAATATCTAATAACATGTTAGAAGTAAAAACAATTAAATTCACATATTCAAATGTTTTGAGAATCAGAGTGATAGATACCATGATACCCAGACTCATTACCTCATGGAGTAAGACCCATTTCTGCTGAAGGACCAGGCCGATGGGATGGATGTTGTTGATGTTATCAACGTGGAGGCGCTGAAGAAGAAAATTATGGGACCTCTAGGGCCAATCTCAAGTCGATCTGGCTCTCGGTACTACATGTCTAGGACCTGTGGGCCTCGATACATAATCTCCTTAATTATAACTAGGCTAGGGGATAAAAATGATTATCTTTATTTACTTCTTAGGGAAAGAATATCAACCACTATGGATGATATGAAAGATTCATCTCTTGAAGTTGAATCCAATATTATAATATCTGAACAAATGAAGAAGAAATCAGATAAGGGAAATCTTAAAGAGGAATATCATTCTTCTACATCGAACACTAAAAATTAGAAGATTTCCTTGGAGGAAATCGCAAGAAAGATGGAGGAAATGTCATGTGAACTATATGAACTCATATTAGAGAAGAAAAAATGGAATGTACCTCAATAAGGAAATTGGAATCCTAATCAATACATAAGGACTTATAACCCTCATATCATGAAAAGGGACATGTATAATAATGATGATGAAAAAATTCAGACCCCTGTGCAGAATAATTGCATCAAAGAAAATCAGGAAGCTGAAGATGTAGATGAAGATCTAGATATTCATTTGTTTGGAGATGAAATTTATCTCAGTCACCTAACACATAATGAATATGAATATTCATTGACATCATAGGCTGGTGGAAGTCCAGATACTATTCTTTGTAATACAGAATAACAAGCGTACAATCTTAGATCCAAATCTTCCTCTCAGAAAGAAAAATTTGTTCCTCAGAAAGGAAAACCCGCTCCTCACAAGGAGATGCCTGTTGTCCCAGCAGTACAAACATGCAACAAAAATCCTAAAAAAATATAGGTACAACCTACTATGAAGATATAATACCCAGAATTAGACAGGTTAGTCTCACCTTTTAGATTGGAACATGAGATCAGTAAAATCAAAATCCCTATTCCTCTGACTAAATTGGTTAAAACTAATTATTATAGGAATCCAATTTTGAAATGGTTGCAACCTTCTTCTTCTATAGAAAATTCTACTGATGTGATTAATCTCCAGGATGAAAACCCTACTATTGCTCTAGGGCTTATTGTAGAGGAAAGCGATGATTCCACTCCTTGTTTTTATGTCTCGTTAAATGTTCACGACAAAATCCTTCATAACCGCATGTTAGATTATAGAGCCTCTCATAATATTATGCCAAAGGTTTTCATGGAAGAAATGGGGTTATAAATTACTAAGGAATACCATAATCTCTTTTCTTTTGGTCCAAAAAAAGTCAAATGCATGGAGGTTATCAAAGACCTTGTTGCTTCATTATCTCAAATCCCAGCAAAAAGTTTATTCATGGATATAGTTGTGGCTGATATCCCTCCTAAGTTTGGTATTCCATTGTCCAGATCTTGGTGTAAGAATATTGGGGGATCTCCTCAAATGGATCTTTATTATGCCACTCTAGATGTTTTTGGAGGAGAATTTAGGAGAATTTATCGTGAAGCACAATTGGCATACATTATCAATGATAATGATCATTCTATAAATCATCCCATTTATGCAGTTGATGTGGACTTGGGATATTCTATTTTTCATATTGACAATGTTGTCCAACAATATTTTCCTTTCACAAATCAGTTGTTATCCCACAGTCTACTGAAAATAAAAATCTTCTTTGGAAATTGTACTTTGATGGAGCCTCATCCAGAGAAGGTGCAAGGCAGACACAATGCTTATTTCTCCTGCAAATGAAATCATTACACTATCCTACAAGATATAAAAGAGATAAAAATTTAGCATTTAAAGGTTCATGGAGATTCAGAAGTCATTGTACAACATCTTAGACATGTATATCAAATGAAGAATATATGATTGAAAGAATACACAAATGAGGTATGGGATGTTGTTGAAGCCTTTTTTATATCTTTTAATATTGTACATATCCCTAGAAATCATAATGATCAGAATGACTCATTGGTTGTGGCAACAAGCACCTCAAACCTCCTTTACCCTGAAAAATGAGATACGAAATAGAGGTCAGATACAGGCCTTCTATTCCATACAATGTCAAATACTAGAGAGCATTTGAAGAGGATTTTGAAATTAAGAGATTCATTGAAGTTGTTGATGATTTCTCTTCCATTCATATTGATCAAGATGAAGATGTGGAGGAGGAAAAACAAAATTTGAAATTTCACAACATCATTGCTGGACATAAAAATTTTGAATTTCCAACAAATCATATCCGAAAATGTCTAGTGGCTCTTGAAAGGATCTTTGATTAGAATGATGTCCCTGTGAAGCCCCTTCATCCAAAAAAAGAAGAATATGTAATTCATTGCAATCTTGGGACTGCTGCAAATCCTAAACATGTTAAATTATCAAAATTTATGTCAAGGAAATACAGAGATAAATATATTAAACTGTTGAAGGAGTTTATTGATATTTTTTCATGGCATTATGAAGATATTAGGACTTTTGATGAAACTATTTTGCAGCATAAGATACCTTTAAAATAAAATGTGAATCCATTCAAGAATAAATTAAGACATAGTAATCCTCTTTTGTTACTTATCATGGAGAAAAAATTAAAAAAGATTCTAGATGCTAAGATCATTGTACCTCTAAGGTACTCAGATTGGGTGGAAAATATGGTACCAATGAGTAAAAAGAATGGTGAAATCAAGATTTGTGTCGATTTCAGGAATCTAAATAGATACTCTCGGAAAGACAAATATCCACTGCCCAAAATGAAACACATCTTGCAGAGGGTTGTAGGATCTAGTAGGTTTTCTATGATTGATGGTTTTTTTGGGTACAACTAAGTTGTTGTTCATATTGATGATATGGATAAGACTTCCTTCATGACACCATGGGGAACTTTCATGTACACTAGAATACCTTTTAGTTTGATAAACACAGGGGCTATGTTTTAGAGAGCCATGGATATATCCTTCTGGGAGAAAAGGAAATTTTTTTAGTCATATATCTAGATGACATTACTGTGTTTTCTAAATCTGATGACAAGCATCTACAACATATGAGACATGTATTTATGAAATGTAGAAGGTATGGTCTTTCCCTTCATTCAAAAAAGTCTCATTTTTCTTTATAACAGGGGAAATTACTTGGTCACATTATTTGTGCTGGTGGAGTTAATATTGATCCTACTAGAGTGATAGTTATTCAAAGGATTTCCATTCCTAGAACTAAGAAAGAGATTCCGTATTTTATTGGGAAGCTAAAATTTATTAGAAGGTTTATTCCTAATTTTGTTGAATTGGTCAAAGATATCACTGACATGTTGAAAAAGGGTAGTGAGATCAAGTGGAAGACAGAGGCTAAAGATTCTTTCCAGACTATTAAACAAGTTATTTTTGCAGCTCCTACTCTCATCAGTCCATATTTTGAAAAATATTTTTTGATTTTTCATTTTGCATCTCATAACACTTTAGCAGCTACTTTATTACAAAAAAATTATGAAGGTTTCAAACAACTTATTGCTTTCTTTAGAAGGTCACTTCAGGATGCTGAGTTAAAATACGACATCATGCACTACTACATATGGGTGGATTATTCCACAAAATTTTTACACGTTTCCATTATTTTCATCATTTTTTTAAAATAGGGCGGTATTTTCGTCGATATTTCCACGAAATTTTGTCACAATATCCACGAATAGGTTATTTTAAATTGGTCGGTATTTTCGTTTCTATTGCCAGAAACATTCGTCACTATTTCCATGAACTTTCATGGCAATAGCAACGAAAATTTTGCCTATCTCATTGGTCGGTGTTAATGGCTATTTGACTATTTGATCTATATATACCTGACTTTAAAAGACTTTGCGACACAATTGCTATAGCTGCGACACTGTTCTTGGGTTTTGTTTGATTTGTTTATTTTTTCCGTCACCCATCGGTTGAAAAAATCCAATTCTTGATCTACATAGCTCGTATTTTGAGCTTGCAAGGTTAGTATGTTTTTTTTTATTGATGTACTCATTTAACTTGTAAATTTTTGTTCAAATGTCCAAATTTCATGTATCTTGTTTTTTCCTTGATAATATATTATATGTGTAGTACCATATTTCATGTCTTTGGTTTTCAGATCTAGTTAGTATATTCTATGGAAAAGGTTATGTGGATTCCATAATATTCTAGGTTTATGGAGTCCACATACCCTTTTCCCTTCAATTGTAGCTAGAATCTCTCTCTCTCTTTTCATTGATAATGATATGGAATTGCTCTTGAAACTCAACCCTTATCGGTGAAATGATAGTAATTGATTGTCATTATGTTCTCTCTTTTATTTTTAAGAACTAACAAAAAAACACCAACAAATCTTGATTAAAGGTTTGATACCACTTGTTACATCCCTAATACCCAAATGGAATCACACTTGCATAAATTGAAAATAATATAACAATGACAATAATGGTTGGGATACTTTCACACCTAATGGTTGGATAGCACTTACTAATTCAATTAAATGAAGGAAGAAATCTCCATGAATAAAATATTGAAGTTGATTGTTATATTGATAAATGATAAGCTATGGTATATATAAGATAGGGAGGAAAATCATGCTTATAACAATAAGATACATAAACACTAACCCTAAAATTATGTTAGGTATATATGTCGTTATTATATAAAGGAAACATTTGTACACATATGACCTTATTATAAATATGTTATCTATGTCGTGATTAGGCACATAACAATCACTTTTAACTAGTGTACTATGGTGTCGGGTGATTCAAGTTTGAGAAATTTTGACCACTTTCGTTAAATGGTGTGTAATTATTTTCAATGGTGATTCAGTACACACTACTCTATAGTACAAATTGACACATATCGTTCTTAATAGTTAATCGATAATAAATAAATAAAACATTTCAAAATGTCTTACAAGAAATAATTGTGAGGATTGTAGGTCACCGTAGATAAACATATCATAATCGAAAGGAGTAGCTAAAATATAAAAATTTGTCAACTTATTGTTTGGTATGGTGTAGGTAAGATAATTTCTTGTCAGGACAAGGATTTGTCACTATGAACAAAAATGACAAGAAGCTTGCTCAGTTAAGAACGACATTAGAGGTGAGGGGCGATGGAAAATGTTATTTCCCTTGCTATGATTATAGAGGCCTGAAAATAAAAATACTTTTAATGACAAAAGATAAAAGAGATTGTAGGGAGAAGGGGCATGTTCAAGGGGGTTATGAATATCGTCCCTTGGTAAGAGGATTCAATATTTAATGTATTCTCTGTAATAATCAACATGTCATGAATTTTAGTAATATTTCTTATCGAGATTTTTATATTTTCTATAGACACTAAATTTTATACATTTTTTTTAAGTATATAGACGATGCCCCCAAAATGTCAACCTCCAGAGAGTTATTTTCCAAGTACTAGCAGAAATACTCTACAGGGTGATGAACTTGGAGATCAGAATATTGAAGTTGTTGATCAAGTTATTAATGATGATATGGATATATATGTTAGGGTCCTAACCCACACATAGGTAGAACAATATATCCATATGTGATAAACGTCATTATTAATAAAGCCTTTCAATAAAATAGAATAAGGTAGATGTAAGAAGACCTAATAGAAGCTTCTTCTTCTAGAAGGATCTTCCTCTAGATTCTTCTTTTTAGTATAAATAGGAGTTGAGGGTATGAGAACCCTAGCTTGCATATTATTGTAATAGATCTCTACTCAACTGGAGGTTTCCCCCTTGAAGAGGCCCGTGAACATTTCTTTTAGTTTCAAGTGTTATTTCTGTTATTATTCTCTTATCATTTCAGTTGTGGTGAATGTTCTGGTTATATTGTTGTTATTCTGCCATTTCTAGCATTTTATTTATGTTCTTCTTACATTTTATATCTGGTATATTACAAGTGGTATCAGATCACTTTCCTCAGCAGAAAGTGTGTGTTAATTTATTTTTTCAGGGTAGAGATGTATTTCAACATTTGCAAGCCATAGAGATTTGTTGTTACATGCATAAACCCACGGTTGAGGGATTCATACATGCAAGAAATACAAGTGGTACATAAGTTCACATCTGTTGGCCACCCTTGTAACCCATGTTGGTACCCCTTCGAGTGGTAGAGCATTAGACAACACCTATGTATGGATCAACCTATATTACCTGAAGCCCTCTTTAGATAAACTGATCGACCGACTGACTGTTATACTGTCACCGAGAACAACACTTGGGAAGATACTCTCTAGTACCTGGGTAGTCGGGTAGTACAGATAAGGGTACGGTCTATCCTCCTTAGTTAGTGCCTTGAGATATTGGGCCAAGTACTACTGTTGGACCCTGCACGTATATCAGAGAGCTATAGCACAGGGAAAACCCTTGTATGTAGAACCCTTGAATACCTAACCCTTGGGGACAGAAACATAAACAAATTAAAATAGACAAGATCTATCGTCGTGCAAATATGTTTAGGTTTCCAAGTAAATACACATTTCTTTCTGTTTAAGCATTTGGGCGTTTCCTCTCAGCAATATTCTTTAGACCGGAGTATAACTCTGCAGGTGGAAAAAAAAAAAGTCTGGAAACTGTTTCACCATTATTTGATACCTATTCCATTGCATTCATCTCTCCTCCCTTATCACATTCATCCATATCATTTTTTGGAAAACTGTTTGACCCCTCCAACCCCTTTTCAGTTTCCCCATCCTCATGGCCCATACCCATAGCCAAGACTTGAAATCTCTCTTCAACACCTTGCAATCTGGTCTCACCGAAACCCAACAAGAAGTGAAACAACTCAGTGCCAATGTTGTTGCCATCAATCAAACCATGCAGTCCTCAATGGAGGAACTCAAACAAGACCTCACCACCTAGCTTGAATCAGTATTTTCGGCACTCTGCACCTACATATCCCTATAGATAACCCTTCCTCTTCCTCACCTCCACATCCTGAAGGTGACCATTCCTCTCATTCCCATAACTTTCAGAACCATCACTTTCAATGTGACCTACGCCTTCCACGGGTGGATGTGACCAAATTTGATGGATCGGACCCCACTAGTTGGGTAACCCAAATGGAACATTATTTCTCTTTATACGACATTACAAATGACTTGGCCAAACCCCATAATGGTTCTCTCCAACTAGATCAAGAATGGTGGAAATTGTGGCAATGGAGAAAAACTTCTCATCAAGGTTATATTGCTTGGACACACTTTGTGTCAGAGACTTATGAATTCTTTGACACTGACACCAACTATTTGGGTCATTTGACAAAGTTGAAACAATTAGGAATAGTGGAAGACTTTATAGCTTCCTTTGAGTGCCGAGCCTTTAGAGCAAAGGGCATGTCTGATGCCTTTTTCTGAGAGTGTTTTATCAACGAGCTCAAGGATGAGATCTGGGCCCATGTCCTCATGGCTCAACCTCAGAGTTGGTTGGAGACTACTAAATGAGATAAATAAGCACAACAGGTTGTATTGTCTCAAAATCGAAAACCCTCCTTTATCCCTCGCTCTAAACCAGTAAATCTGACTACTCCCTCTGCTCCACTAGAGATCCAAAAATTGACCAGGGCTAAAATGGTTGAATGCCAACTCAAAGGACTTTGTTATAACTATGATGAGAAATATTTCCCGGGACACAAGTGTAGATAAAAATATTTTTATGGCCATCTCCGAGGATATTTCAGAAGAGGATGTAGAAACTCCGCTTGTGTCTGATTCACCTAAATCCATTGACATAACCCCTCCCTCATACCCTCTCGAAGTAGAACTGGTCATTTGTTAGAAAAACAGGACCGCGAAGCAATAAAATAAAAGAAATGCAGAAACAAAACATAGAATACACACAATACAAGAGAGACACAGATTTATGTGGTTCACCCAGTGTGGGCTACGTCCACCAGAGAAATTGCCATGTTCTTCCTTTATTATTATCCAGCAAATGAAGGGATACAACCTACAGCAAAAGCCGTTGTAACTTCCTCTTCTTTCTCTCACAGTCTCCTCTCTCAGAATACAATATTCACCATCAATCATAGTCGCGATACATTTCCCTCATAAAAGAGGGTTGCCTTCTAGGGAAAAAAAACCCTAACATAATCTCTATCGTTTGATCTGCGACCTTATAATGAACGGTCCATATTTATAATGAAATTACAATATACTTTTATAAGGCAATTTTTTCTTCGGGGGCTTCACCCCTGAACCCCCGCTAGGGGCCCACTTGCCCCCAGACCCCCTAGCCAAGGGGACGGACCCCCCAAACCCCGCAGAGGGGGTACCCCCCCTCTACACTCCCCCACATGGAAGAGTGTACATACTTCTGGGGTGTAAATACTTCATGGGGTATAAACACGACTGAAAGCAAGGACCTCTGAATCAGGAAGATAATCAGGCTCCACAACCA
>JZKD02S2063968.1:0-44233 GCA_000966675.3 Picea glauca
AGGTCTTCTTACATCCGCCTTATTCTATTTTATTGAAAGGTCTTATTAATATTGACCTTTATTACATCCGAATACATTAATCTACCTATGTGCGGGTTAGGACCTTAACACAAAGAACCAAATGCAACAAGAATGCCGAAATCGCGAAATCGCGATACAATCATAGCCGTTGAACCAAGATCAGATCTGAACCATTGATCTAACACCATATCGGAGTTTCACAAATCGCGACATGGAGAGGCAAAGAACCTGATGCAACAAGAATGCCGAAATCGTGAAATCACGATTCAATCGTAGCCATTGAATCAAGATCACATCTGGACAGTCGACCCGACTCATGTTAGCAAACCACGTCAGCTAGGAACACGTGGCACAACCAGGTAATGAAAAGTGTCAGAATGATTCAACATTCCAAGTACATGTAAGTCACGAATCAGGGTGACACGTGGCAGTTATTTAGCACATGTGACGTCAGCAAACTTACTCCATATCGAAGTTTCGTGAATCGCGACATAGAGAGACAAGAAAACATTCACCACAGGAATGTTGAAATCGTGAAATGATCTGAACCGTCAGATCAAGTGTTGATCAGGACCGTTGATCCCACACCATTTCGGGGTATCGGGGATCGCGACTTGGAGGGTTGAGATGCATCATCTCCAGATTCACGAAACGTGAATTCACAAAAAGTGCTTTTTGCATAGGCACTTGGTTATGACCATAGTCATATTGGGGAAGGAGCTAGTGTAGAAAAGTTCTATATTGGAACTTCGGAGATCGCGAAATGAAGTGTCAAGACATTCAACACAGAATTGTCGAATGCCGAAATGCCAAAATGAATGCAAGATCCCATGGATTCAATCCAACGGTGCAGGTGAATTTGAACAAGATCGGAGAGCTACTATTGCACGACATAGTGAAACTGCTAGAAACCATTGATGGTTTCTACCAGATGATACGAAGAGGCTTCAGTGTGATTTCCAGAGGAGCTGAAGAGTCACATGGAATCTGCCAGTGGAATGAAGATGAATCATGGAGGAAATTGATAGCTGGATGAGGGTTTGAGCTCGTAACTAAAACAAAAAGGATGATCTCAACTGTAACAGAGAAGACGAAGAGTCTCAACTGCCAGAGAGAAAAAGGAATCTCGGATTAACACCTAGTGATGATAGACACAGGGGTTGAACTGCCAAAGAAGTTGAAGAGTCACGATGATCATCACGCAGAGCACTCAAGAGGTGGAGGAGATTGGCGCGGTATGAGCATGCAAAGGAATGGTGAATATTGCATGCACAAGATGCACAGAAGCTATATATACACGGTACAAAGAAGAGAACGGTTGTTGTTGTTCTTGGAGTTTGTTGTGGTTGTTGTTATTGAAGGTGATCCATGTGTGAAGAAGGAGGAGAGTGCAGCAGCTGAATTGAATAGAAGAGGAATTGTGCAGTGAATGGACATGGCGCACAGAGCATAAAACGCAGAAGAATAGACAACACAAGTAATGTGTGCAGAAAGGCGATGAGGCAGACAGAGCAATGAAATGCAGCAAAACAGTGATGAGTCTAGTAAGCCATTGTTGAACATGATATCACTGTAATAATTTTTAGTAGCAAAGATTTATATTTCAACGTGGAAGGGAGGTGCTAGGGAGGACTATTGTCCTCATAGGTTCAAGTGGGTCCTTGAACACAGGGAGTTCTAGCTTCCATCTGGTTGCAGCCAGAGCAACCAGGGTGGCAGGGTGGTGCAAGGGAGAACTCTTGTTCTCTGTTATACAGGTTGGTGCCTGTATGATTGGAAGTTGGTGCTTCCATCCAGTTGGTGTTGGAAACACTCAGGGAGTTGGTGCTAGAGAAACCAGGGAGTTTGTGCTTCCTTCTAGTTGGTGCTAGAGAAACCAGGGAGTTGGTGCTTCCTTCTAGTGGGTGTTAGAGAAAACAGAGAGTTGGTGCTCTCAACAAGTTGTAGCTTGCAAAATAGAGTTTGTAGCCTCATTATGAGTTGGTGCTCATATGTATGATAATGTAAATAATGTAACTATTACTTATCATTTAAAGCAAAAGAGGTTTTTACCCTTTATGGGTTTCCTCAGGAAATATCTGTCTCTGTGTATCACATGTGTGTGACTGATGCTGAATGTGCCTTGGTTTATCTCTCTACATTATTGTGATCATCATTGAGTGACTTGTAAAGATTTTAAAAGAAGCATTATTGTTTAAGCACGGTAACAACTGATTCACCCCCCCTCTCAATTGTCCAACATCTTCTTGTGTCTTGGGACACTGATCTGTAGATAACTTTACACCTATAGGAATAGGGACCCTAATCAATTTACACTCATTCCTATTAAACCTATGAAATATTGTTTCCACATATTTTCTATTATTTAACCATAGTTTCATGTTGTTACAATCTCTTTTAATTTCCATGCCCAAAATTAAATTTGTAACACCAAGATCCTTCATGTCAAATTTAGAGGACAACTGAGTTTGCACATCTCAAATAATATCCTTGTTGTTTCCTATCAGCAATATGTCATCTACATACAAGACCAAATAAATAAAATGATGACCAATTAATTTAAAATACAAACAATGATCCTCTTTTCTTCTTGTGAAGCCAAGTCCCAGCATAAAAGTATCAAATTTTTGATACCACATCCTTGGTGATCTTTTTAAACCATACAAGGACTTTTTCAGCTTGCATACCAGCTCCTTGTTTCCCTTCACAACAAAACCTTATGGCTGCTTCATATAGATTTCTTCTTCCAGATCTCCATGTAGAAATTTTGTATTCACATCCACCTTTTCTACTTCAAAATCAAACGCATCAGCAACATATAACATAAATCTACTAGAATTTAACATGGAAACAGGAGAAAAAATCTCACCAAAATCAATTCCCTCAACCTTGGAATAACCCTTTACTACTAACTGAGCTTTGTATTTCTCCACTTTGACTTCCACATTCAACCTCTTTTTAAATACCCATTTACTACCAATGGGATTTTTTCTAGTCGACAACTCCACTAGATCCCAAGCCTCATTCTTATCCCAGGTTGCTATTTCTTCATCCATGGCCTTTTCCCATAGTTTTCCATCCTTTGAAGCCATTGCCTCCCTAATAGTTCTAGGATCATCATCAGTAATAGACAAAGCAAAATTTGAAGGAAAATAAGATGGAGTATACCTTTCTGGTTTCCTTCTTTCCCGAACCGATACCCTCAATACTGGAGTATGCAGATCTTCTTCTTCTGATTCGTGTTCTTATGTAAAGTCTGATTCATCATCCTTTAAATCAAACTCTATTTTCTCTGGTTCTTCCTTACTTGGAAGGACATATTGTTTGACAAAAACCTTTATTTATATAAATACCACATCTCGACTATACACAACCTTCTTAGTTTCTAGGTTCCAAAGCTTATAACCTTTAATACCATCTTTATACCCAATAAAGATACACTTTTCATCCTTCTTATCTAGCTTACCCCTGTTTTCCTTTGGAACATTAACATAGGCATCACATCCAAATACCTTAAGATGTGTGACAGAAGGTTTCTTACCAGTCCATAACTCTTGTGGAGTTTTTTCATCCAATCCTGACAAGGGTGATCTGTTGACCAGGTAACATGCAGTACCCACTGCCTCTGCCTAGAATTCTTTCCCTAACCTCGCACCATTGAGCATGCACCTTGAGTTTTCCATCAGTGCTTTGTTCATCCTTTCTACAACTCCATTCTTCTGAGGTGTATATGGACTAGTCTTATTCCTTTATATACCACACTTCTTAGATAATTCTTCAAATTCATTCCCATAAAACTATCCACCATTATCTATCCTCATCACCTTAATTATTTTCTCTGATTGATTCTCAACAAGAGCCTTAAAATCTTTAAACCTATCAAAGACTTCATATTTCTTCCTGAGGAAATATATCCAAGTATTCCTTGAGAATTCATTTATAAATGAGACATAGTACATAGATTTTCCCAATGGTGGAACCGACACAAGTCCAAACACATCACTGTGAACTAGCTATAAAATTATTTATTCCCTCATTGCACTAGAGGGGAATCTTACCCGATTTTTCTTCCCATATACACAATGTTCACATAAATCAAAATCTAGAGATCATTTAGACATACATGCAACCATACCTTTACCGTGTAGTAGTCGAAGACGCTTCTCTCTGATATACCCCAGTCTTTAATGCCACAACATAACATTTTCTCCAAATATTGTCAGAGTGTTTCTTCTTCAACTCCAATATCAGAAACAATGGAACTATTACACCCATCACTAATAGTTCTTCCTTGAAGCATATACAAAGTTCCAAACTGAACTCCGTTCAGCAACACCATTGCTCCTCGAACCATCCTGGAGGTTTCCTTTTCAAATATTGTTTTTATCCCTACATCATCCATTTTTCTTATAGAAATCCAATTTCTGTCCAATCTTGGAATGTGCATAACACTAGGTAGTCTTATAATTATTCCATCTATGAGGCTCAACTTGACTTTTCCTTGTCCTATTATTCTGGTTGTCGAGTCATCATTGAGAAAAACATTACCTCCATCATAAGTTTCATATTCATAGAACCACTCCTTGTGGTGAGTCATATGAAAGGATGCACCTGATTCAACCAACCATGCCTCATGATATACATGTGTGCTTGAAGAAGCCAAGTACACATCCCCTCCTTCTTCCTTGGAGGTATTTTCTTCTGTAGAAGGAGCCTCTTCAGATCCCTTCTTTTTCTTAACTTTGGATCTACACTCCTTGTAGTGACCTTGTTTTCCACATCTCCAACATAGATTTACAAAATTTTTGGGAGATTTAGATCTACCCTTAGACTTAGATATCCCACTTGAGGACTTATATATATTTCTCTCATGGGAGCATCCTCTTGCAAATAATGCATTTGTGCTCTGTCCTTCCATGTTGTTTCGTCTCATCTCCTCCTACAACAAGGATGATACCACTTCATCAAACTTTAAGGTAGTTGTATTACTACATATGGCCACAACCAGACTATCCCATGAGTCTGGTAAAGAGAAAAGTAAATTGATACACTTATATTCATCTGAAATTTTAATCTCAACAGATACTAACTCACTTACCACAATATTGAAGGCATTCAAATTCTCTACCACTGAGTCTCCATCACTCATCCTCAGGTTATACATCTTCTTTCTCAAGAATAGTTTATTTACTAGGGACTTAGATTGATAAAACTTCCCAAAATTATCCCATAAATCCTTGGTTGTATCTTCCTCTGACACATTCAATAATACTAAATCTGAGAGACACATTCGGATTGTGCTCTTCGCCTTCCTATCCAAATTTTTCCAGTCATATGTTGAATTTCTTGTAGGTGTAGTACCTGGATCCACTGATCTTTGTCTGCCAACAAATATCCCATCTTGAGATTCCACAACACAAAACTTTTCCCATTAAACTTCTCAATCTCCATTTTCAACCTACTCACAATTTCTCTTCACCTGAAGAATCAATACTGTAGATCTCCAACTGTAACAAGACTTATCATAGTCCCGAGCCAAACCCTTGCCACAAAGGCATCCCCCTGAAGACAATAATTGCTCTGATACCAAATCTAGATTTTAACCTTGTAGAATTATTTATTGCAAACAAATTTTTATTAAAACAACAGAAAACATACAATGAAAAATACACACGTTACATAGATATTTTTCCCCTAGAAACCCAAAATGGGAAAACCAACATATTCTATATTCATTGCCATCATACATTGTTTACAATAAAATATACATATAGAAGCCAATGACATCCAAAACCCTAACCCAATGACCTGGATTACTCAAAAAACCTAATTCCTTAACCGAAAATAGAAAACCATTAGAAAAAAACCATGTGCCAAAAAAACCCAACAATGGACACGAAAATCGAGGCGACATGAAAAATGAAGAAAAAAAGGTGACAAGTTTCCCGAGGCAAAAAAATTCAAGAGGCGACACGTTTCAAGGTCTAGTTGTGCAAAGAATATAACACATACCCAAAAATTATTTCCTACGCCTATTCTACGTCTCTGCCTTATTCATCACCCTATCCATTACCCTATTCATCACCCTGTCCTTCTATGTTGTTATCAAGGTGCTCCTCCTCTATTTCATTTGCTGGAATATTCCACTATGGATCCCAATCTTGCATGATCAGGTGGATATCTTATTTTGTGATTTTTTATTTTTTTTGGAACCATTCTTCTCTTGGGTCCTTATTTTCCTGTACATAGATATGATGTCGGTATTCTCTGAACCACGCAATCGGGGTGTATGTATCTACTAGTTGTGGTGAAATGCATGGTGTGTCCTTGATGCATTTCCAAATCCTTTATCCATACAAGAATAATTCCGCATTCATGTTGATCTGTCCTCTTTTGTTAGTTGTGTACCATAAGTTTTGATACTTAGCTACTAAACATGGCTTTCCTCTCAGTCCCAAGAATTGTGCATCCTTTGGTTCTTACCACGCTACAAATGCAATCAGAATTATAATCCATGGATAATGGAAATCCATGCCTCTATCCTGTGCTTATGAGTAGTCGATGAGGAATTGGTTCAATAAGTAATGTTCCCAAGTAATTGACACCCCTTCGAAACACTTCTCAACTGTGACTATCGATCCTGCTGGAACTTGGTATTTTCTTCATTTCTTGAGTAAATTGCACGCTAATGCATGTGTTGCAAGCCTTACTGTTGGGTGTCATATGCTTGGAATATCCAATCTGTGCACACCTCTAACTGCATGAAATTTTTCTTTAATTTCCTCTGAGAGATTCTTGTCATTTTTCTTGTCTGTAAACAATGATTTTGGATCTTGTCCTTGCATCGTTAAGCCCATGATCCTTGCAATTAGGTTTGTATCTATCGATATTAGCTAGTCCAACCACAAATAACCTACATGCACATAAGTTAAGATAAAATTAATGCATGCATTTACCTCATTTCTCTGGCCAAAATGTGGAATGTTGAATAGGTTTAGAATGCCTTCTCGCTCCTGTCCTCTTTCCCATACCTTTGGCACTGGTATGCTTTGGTTCATTGTTGGATCTGTCCTTAGTTCCAATGATCCAGATTATTTTCGACACGAAATGAGAGTGGATATATAATAAAGAAATGCACAAAGATATCGCAGATATCCAATAATATAACATAAATGTATCAGAGATGCAACCATGAACACAAAGATACAATTATACACAATTTCTATTAATGAAATAAATGTACAGAGACAACGAAAATACAGAGTGAAAGACTCGCTATAATGGTGGAAGCTTATCTCTGAGAAGAGATGTGACAACTACTTGCATTCGCAAGAAGATGATTACAATGAGGCTCTGAAGGCATTTTTACAATAAATAGGAATGCCAAAAACCCTAGACATCCAAAAACCTAACCCTAGGAGATGAAGCACCAAAATTCATGTGGGCCTCATTTGGGTAAGTTAGTACATCAACTTCCCGGGGTTGTAACTTTTGCATACGATCTCTGTTTTAGGGGTATGATAGCCCATTGGAAAGGTATCGTCGAGGAGATTCATATTGGGGGATCAATCAAGCCTTTGGCCATCATTGAGAAGATCTATCTCGAAAAACCTTCATTTAGGCCCTCAAAATAGCCCTAGAGGTTAAAACAACTAAAAATAGTAAATTACCAAAATTGCCAGAAAATTGTTTTGAGCCAGTTGTAAAAGGTGGGTGGCCACCGATATCCACCTGGATCAATCCTCCCTCCTTAGGAAGCAATGGTCTCCATTGCGTTGAGTGCCCGAGGGAGAGGAAATTTTTTTTGTTGAATCTGAATCTTGGTGAGTTGCTTGCCTTGTTGGAGACGTCGCCCTGCTCAGTTTGTGGAAGTCTGTCACGAACCTGTTGAGGACGAGGTTGTTCAAAAAGTCGAGATACACGAGAGGAAGGTGTGAATAAGGAATATTTTCACTTTTCTGCAACCTTTTCGACCTTATTCTATTGGATAGAAGGTGCTTGGGGCGAGGCTATAGTAGTTGCAGTGTCCTTTTGTTCCCCTTTTGAACTGATTGTGAAGAAGCTGAATTTTGCAGTATGAGATACTACCTTGTGGCATTGTTTAGGTGGAACAATAGTCAAAACTACCTTTGGTATTCTGTAGAGATGACCCCCTATAGAAATAATGACACTGTGGGGTTGAGACTCATAAACAACATGGCGTCTCCACATATATGGCTAGCCCAAGAGAACATCACAAACATCCAGTGGGGAAACATCACATAATACCTCATCCTTGAAGGGCTGGATGTCGTGTGACAATCGACATTGCTGGCTGACATGAATATTTCATCCTTGGTGAAGCCACCTGATGTTGTATGGTTGCAGGTGTGGTGTTTTCGGCAATTCCAAATATTTGATGACCTCTGTTGAGATGAGGTTCTTATGGATTCCACTATCAACAATAAAATTCAGTGGGGTCCCCTTCACCCACATATGTGAATGAAAAAGGTGCTCCCCCTCTTCATGATTTGTTTCTTCTTCTGGTTGAATTGATGTGGTCACAATAATAACAATCGGGTCTTTGTCAATGATCTGTCCTTTACCAGTATTTTCAGAATCAGATTCTGAATCAGGGTTTGGCTCCTTGTCTTTGATCTCGGCCACCAATGAATGCTTTGAGCAACATTCATTAGTGTTGTGCCAAGGGATTTTGTGGAAATCGCACCATTTTTCGTTGTCCTTCTTTAACTTCCAGTGACCCTTGTTTTCCTATGGCTTGGACTGTTTTTTGGGAGACTGTTTGTTAAGGTCATCTTTCTCATACTTTGGTTTTTGCGGATTTGCAGACCCGAACTCCCATTTGTTTTGGTGCTTAAATTTTTGCTCGATTTTAACAACATATCGATATGCAGCACCGAGTGATGAGATATCCATAAAATTCATTTCAGTTTTGGATGTATCTATGTAGAGCCCCACGGTATTTTAGAACCAAATTTCATTCAGAGTCTTTGATACCTAGCTTGGTTTGCAAGGTATGGAAGGTATTGGTGAAATCTAGAACTGCTTGGCCCCTCTCTTGCCACAGTGTGGTCCATCACATGTCCTGGTCCTCATAGTTGCCAATAGGGTAATAATGTTCCTTTACCACATCCACAAAAGAATCCCAAGTGGGCTCAGCCCCATATATTCCAGACTCCTCTCTGGAAATTTTCTCCCAGTAAGTTTCCCACCAATTTTTGACATGGGGGAGAGCTTTAAGGAGTGTGAAGGTGATCTTTTCCCTGTAGGAAAAATTATGAATAGATAAACAACCTTCTAACAGATTTAACCATTTTTCTAGGGAATCCACATCTATCTGACCTTCAAATACAGGAATATCAAAATTAACCTATACCTTGAAAGGAGAGGTGCTTCCTATTGCTATCGATAGGAATTGAAGGATGTGGGAAAAATTCTCCATCATTTCGTCCCTCTATTGTGTGAGAGCTTGCTCAAGCAACAGATTGATAGGATCGTTTTCTCTGTTGTTTTTCTTTTCTTCCACCATTGATGGTTTCTTGGGTGTGCGAGAGCGATTGTAATCAAGAGAGACAAGCTCAATACCCAACTTTCCATACTCAGACCTTGTCAGGGACATGCAATGAAAAAATGATCAAGAACAACCTCCTATGATACCACTGATCCAGATTATTTTCGGCATGAAATGGGAGAGGAGATATAATAAAGAAATCCACAGAGATATCGCGGATATCCAATAATATAACATAATTTTATCATAGATGCAATCATAAACACAGAGATACAATAATACAATATTTATATTAATGAAAGAAATGTACAGAGACTATAAAAATACATAGTGAAAGACTCGCTAGAATGGTGGCATCTTATCTCTGAGAAGAGATGTGAAGACTACTCACATTCCCAAGAAGATGATTACAATGAGTCTCTAAAGGAATTTTTACAATAAACAAGAATGCCAAAAACCCTAGACATCCAAAAACCTAACCCTAGGAGATGAAGCACCAAAAGTCATGTGGGCCTCATTTGGGTAAGTTAGTACATCAACCTCCCAGGGTCGTAAGTTTTGCATACGATCTCCATTTTAGGAGTATGATAGTCCGTTGGAAAAATATCGTCGAGGAGATTCATTTTGCGGGCTCAATCTGCCTTTGTGTATCATTGCGAAGCTCTATCTCAAAAAACCTTCATTTAGTCCCTCAAAATAGCCCCGACAGTTAAAACTGCTAAAAATAGTAAATTACCATAATTGCCATAAAATTGTTTTGAGCCAGTTGGAAAAGGTGGGTGGTCACCAATATCCACATGGATCATCCAAGTAGTGGTGTGGTGCAAGTTTATAGAAATTGTTTGTCTATGTAATATCATGGTACGCATAATTGAGCTGCGACACCCTCCCTAGCATGTCTTCGTCCATGATGACTCCATCTGAGATGTCGGGAATCACCAATTTGTAGTAGGGAGTCTTTTGGAATGTCAGTAATGGGGAATCATATTTCCTTGGTGAAATATAGTCTCGGGGAAACCTCAACTCTGACGATGATGCTCTCGATGTCTCCTGAACCTCTGGTTCTACTATTTGCGCTCTTGTTTAGGCTTTCTTTGGTACGAGAATTGTTTCTTTTGGTGGTGCCATTTCTGTAAAATGGTTACCAATGATAATTTCTTTGTCTCTGGGGTTTTTCTTGGCTCTGTAATACAGTTATCATCTCTCTCTTACTCGCATGCAACTCTAAGTAATAATAACCAATTCTTGTCAACCCTTCATGGGTTTTGTGACCCTTCGCCACTTGTCCATGTCTCTTTGAGCCTCAATTAATTGTCTCATCCTTTAGTGATGTGATGAATTCTTTTTTTAATGCTACTTTATTACCATATATTCCATTGGATTTGTACCCAATACTGCCAGTTTGTCACGATTCCCGACGACTGTTTCCATTTATGGTTACACGTGCTCTTTGTGACTTGTTATTAGTGCTCTTCAACTATCGTTTCCACCCTTGTGATTCCTTTAACATTCGTCACGGTCCTATTCCACATGTTACTTCTATGTGCACCTAACTATCTATGCATTGTTTATTTTATATGTGTAATACTCCCTTTTGTCGTGCCCTTACACTCAATGTAATTTCAATTTTTTCCTGTTTTTCCTTTGTTTTTCTTTTCTCTTTTTCCACTTTTTATTTCTTTTTGTTTACTTTCCTACTATAATGCACTACTATGGTACATTTTGTCTTTCCCAACTTAGATTAATGCGTAGAAGGTTGACCATCTATATAGATTTTAATTCACAGTGATTATATACTTAGCTCATGATATTCTTGCTGGTGGGTTGATCGGTCCAACAAAGTCTATTTCCCATTTATCAAATGCTTGCAACATAACTTGTGGGTTTAAATGAATCTTATCCCTTATAGATGGCATTCCCACCCTTTGAAAAACATTACCTTCCTAACAATATTCTTTAGCATCCTTATAAAGTGTGGACCACTAGAGCCTTGCACAAAAAATCTTCTGCATTTTCGCTTTACCTGTATAATTTGCTCCTACAATTCCTTCATGCACTTCTGAGAGTATCATTGATATGTCATTCTCTAACACATATCATCTCAATATTCCATATGCACCTAATTTATTTAACTTCCCTGCAATTAACTGATAATATGTTACTTTAACCACTAAATTTTTCTTTTGCGCCATTGTCATATATTATGGGGCCATTCTTGTACTTAGAAAGTACACAATGTATGCAAAGTAGTCGTCCACCATTTTTACTGCAAATAAGTGTGCATCCAAAAACATGTCATCTAGATTCCTTGCATATTCTCCTGAGGGTATGCACGATAAGTGATCTGGTCCTGCATTCAACTTCCCTGCTTTCACAACAACCTCAAAATCATATTCCTGGAACAACAACAACCATTTTCATATTCTCCCCCCCCAACAATTGTTGGTTCACTAAGTATCTTAGTGGATAATGGTCTGTGTACATCTTAAAGTGAGAACCCAACAAGTAATGTCTAAAATTTTGTAGCACATATAACATTGCCAATCCTTCTTGCTCCATGGTAGTGTAATTATTTTCTTCTATTGACATCTTTCTTCTTGTAAAATAAATTGGCTGGCTATGTATCCTTCTCCTGGATGAGATAATATTGTGCCCAAAGATATGGACGACGCATCCACATGAACATGGAACTCCTTCTTTCAATCTGGGAATATGAAAATCGGCACAGTCACTAATTTCTACTTAAATGTATCCAAACGCTTTTGGAAATCCTCATTCCAGTGTAACTTAGCTTCTTTCTTCAACAACTTCCCCATAGGTGTTGTAATATGCACATAAACCTTAATGAACTTCATGTAATACCATGTATGACCTAGGGTTTCTCTCAACTGTCTGACTAATGTGGGTGGTTGTAAATCTAAAATGACAACAATCTTGGAAGGATCCAGGGATAAGCCCTGCTTACATACCATGTGGCTCAACAAAATTCCAAAAGGTGCACAAAAAATACATTTCTTCAAATTCAGTGAAATTTGACATTGTCTACACCTATCCAACATTATCTTGAGTACTTATATGTGATATTTCAATAGACTAAACACATTCCAGTCATCTAAGTACACTTCAAGGAACTTATGAATACATTCCTTAAAATTTTCTACAATAACTCTTAAAAAAAATGCAAGTGCAATCTTCAGTCCAAAGGGCATCATTATGTACTAATAACTTCCCCACTCTATTGAAAAAGTATTCTTATACATATCTTCCTACACAATCCTTATCTAGTGATATCCTAAGAATCCATCTGTGAAAGAATAGGTTTCCTGCCCTCCTACATTCTCTAACACTTCATTTGTAAAAGGTATTGGAAATGGATCATGTAGACATGCATCATTTAGCTTCCTTAGGTTTACACAAATCCAAATTCCTCCTATTTTCTGGTCTTGTACCACCATTGGACTTATCCATTTTGATTCCAGAACTAGTTCAATAATCCCTACTTCCAACATTCGAGGTATCTTTGTTTTCACCTTCTCTTTTATACTTTAGATTTAACTTGCAGGGTCTCTGTCGCACTGGCTTAACATCTGGTTTTAAAGGGATTTTCATTTCACCTAACTCATGATATATTCCCTACATCTCTGAGAATTTAGTTGGGAATAGATCCTGGTACTCATACTGTAAATTTCCAATCTTCTCCACAGTTTCATCATTCTAATAATCACCTATTTGCAAAAACTTTGGGATTTCCTTTGTCCCAATATTTTCCTTATGTGTGTTTAGTGGTTTTGTATACACATCAAATTCAAGCTTTGACCCTTATATAACATGTTCCCCCTCAGTTTCAGGTACTTGTATATTCCTTTGATATTCCTCATCGTGTTCTTCTTTAGCACCATTGTAACATTTGAGTAACTCATGCATAGTCATAGAAGTTTTGTGCACACTACACACACATACCACCACCATTGGCCCTTCTTCTGAAAATATCTTGGTTCGAATGAACTGTAACACTGCATATACTAATGGATATTCATGTTCAAAAGTAAATGTTACCTTGAACCTCTGAGTTATCTCCTCCCAGTTTGTTGTTTCTCTGCGCATTTCCATCTCTAGGTACCAATTATTAGGAATTGTATCCAGTGTATGTATAAAATTGCACAATCATTCCTTCTATGGTATCGATCCCCATATGTTTCTTGATGTAGCCAAGCCTGAGATTCATTCACAAGATCAAATAAACCATGCAAACATAGGAGAATGGAAAAATAACTCCCTTTTATTCCTTCTCCATCCTAATTATTAAAATCGAAGTTCAACCCCTTATAACTACTATTTGGTATTTTCAAAAACAACTAATTTTAGAAAAACAACTATTTTTTAGAAAAACAACTAAATTTAGAAAATTCTCGCATGACTCTAAAATTGACCACTAAGTAAGAGCTAACTAGCGTGAAACTATTTTTCAACTCTCTTTTCTGATTAATCTCATAAACTAAGAGATAATTGTTAATTGAAAAATTAAAAATTTTCGTAAAAACACTAAAACCCCAATTTGAGGCCTTATATGAAGGAATTTGGCCTCGGAAAAGTGTCAAAACGACATCTGATCAGATAGATTTTATCATCATGGTAGTGAAATATTTGAGACACAACTCGCCATAACATTTCATCCCAAATGGATAACCGAGTCAAAAGTTATGACCCTCGGAAAATCCCCAAAAAATCCCTGCATCATTGATGCACTACACAATGTGATCTGTTGGGTTTCTTACCCTTGTATACTTCTGCACAATGTACTCCAACTTGGTACCAAATATTACTTGCATTAGTCTTCTACAATGCGACCAATATTCCATTTTATCTTTGTGTGCAACACACCATCTAGTTGGAGTGCCCTTCAAGATAACATCTAAGGCCAACATCCTTTCTTGTTTAGGTAACTGCAACTCAAATGCCTATACAAAATATTCTATGCTAGTAAACCATCATATTTGGGTGGATCACATAAATTCATTCCAATCCAGTGCAATGATCTAGTTATATGTGTACATCATCTAGTTGATACTTCATGCATCCTCTGCTACGAATGTTCCAGACCTTCCTCTAAATCTCTCGCACACGAGCTAATGCTTCTTCAATGAGTGCACCATCTAAAGTGGGGTTAACATATTCATCCATTTGTGCAATCATATTATAGAAGTTTTCAATTTAATTCCCTCTCATTGGCTCTATATACCTCTTTCCTTCTATCGGATCCAATGGTGAAGTAACCTTCAAGTCCCCTACCTCAAATATCATTTCCCTCCTTTTCAAATTAATGATGGTCTAGTTTTCAAAGGGATATTCAAGTCCCATCAGTGATAGATATGGTTGTCCATCATCCACGATCTCGATGACTTCGAAATATGCTACATTGTGCACCCCATATATATTCACAGGTACTCTTGTCAATCGACCAATCGAGACTATATTGTATTGGTTTTCCAATATTAATTGGACAGGAGACCAGATCAACTTGGGTTTCCCCATAATTTCCCATGTCTGTTTTGGTAACAAATTTACATCATAGCACAAGTCTAAAATAACATTATCCACTTCATATTCCCCAATCTATGCACTTAATATGAATTCTTCATTGGTCCTCTTTTTACGCAGTACCTAATTCACTACCCTCTATGTGGTAGGAACTTCCCATTATTGTGCACAATGATCATTCATTTTACATAATGAATTCAATGCAGTTTCATATTTCATCAATTCTATGCAAATTATCAAAAAATATCTTAGAGTACTTACCTTCTAAAGTGGATTTTCTGGTATAGTATGATCACACACAAGAGGTGCAGATGATGTTGATGCTACCCAATATGGTCCTAGTATCTCTTATTTCCCCCTCTAATATGTCTCATTTTCTTGATGAGGGTCAAATGTAGGAATAGGTCCTGCTGATATCCTCACCCATTGCTCAACCTGCTTCCCTCCATTCGTCGCATCAACCCATGTTCTAGCTCCTTGGCATGTAAGAGATGTTATTCTGGGTCCTTCATTATGATTGTCAGTTGATATCTTTTTTATGTTCTTATTTGGGTTTTGGTTTCGATTCCTTCTTTCCTGAAAATTTGCAAGTAGTTGAGGATAATATTTTGTTGCATGATCCAGTTCTCTACAATATGTACAAGTTGTATAAGGATTCGGGCAGTCCTGAGCTAAGTGTCCCTGTTGATTACAATTGTAACATATTATGGGTCCTCTACCTCCTCTTCCCTGACCTCTGCCAAATACTCCTCGGTTTCCTAGATTAAATCCTCTCTTATTGTTATACTGTGGACCACCTCCTTCTGTCACAACATTTTCCTCCTAAATTATATACATATATGAAGTGTGCTCTCTCATCAAATCAAATGGGTGACAATCCTTCTCTTCATGCCCTGTTGACTTTCAAAAGGTACAAAATAAGTTCTTTGGTGTACTCTAGTATTTCTGTTGTAATGGACACTCAGTTGGATGATGTCCCCATTTATTACATATTTCACAGTATCCCCCTCCTAGTAATGGATTTGGTTCTCCAGTCACCAAATTCTACACAAATGCAGGGAATTCATCCTTATGGTGGCCTTCAATCCTACACTTGGTACACTATACTTGTTCTCACTTTTCCTTCCCTTTTGTAAGCTCTACCAACTAAATTTTCAAGGAATATAACTACGTATGTACTTGCACCATCCCTCCACCATCTCCTACAAGGGATTCTTCCAGCTTCATTGCAATCTCCAAAGCTTCAGGATGCGATGCAACCTTTTGTTGAATCAATGACCAAAAAATGTGTGGTAGTAGTCCTGCAATAAACCATTCTTGGTGTTGTTGATCATGGATCTAGAATGTCAATCTACCCATAAAATCCTTAAATCATTTATCATAGTCCCAAAATGACTCATTTTGTACTTGTTTGATTTCCTTCAACTCTGTAATGTACTGTGATTTAGACTTTGGCTTCTTGAACTCTTTAAACAATGCTTGTATGATTTCTACTAACGTCCTTCCTTGTTCAGGAGGCAGGGTACTCTAGATTTTCATATATCAGAATAGCGCGTGACCCCTAAATTTTATTTCCAACTATGCAATCTTTATATCCTCATATTGAACATTCCTTGTGGTCCAATTTTTTTTGCATACGAAAAAATGTTGTTCTGGATCCTCCAACCCAACTCCATGGAACCTAGGAAGTCTCAGTGTCTTGTCTAACCCTACCATGTTGTTTTGTGTAATGCCTCCTCTCAACGATGTTAGTTGACTCTGAATTGGTGCACTTCTTCCACTGCTATGGTTACTGCTACTTTGTCTTCCCTTATTAACTATAAGTTTTTTTGACAAATACTCAAATGTTACTTCTAATCTAGGTGATGCACACGGGGTCATGGAATCAATGCAGGATCTAGTCTGAGTAGGAATTAATGACTCTTCTATTATAGGAATGAGCTGAGAATTCTCTTCCTCTCCTTTTATACATGGTATTTATACAATATAAACTATAGTGCATGGTTCTCTCCCCTCAATCTCACTATGTGACTCTCCTTTCTCATCCCCAATCTTCAACCTCTTGTACCTTCTTCCACTATGCAGTACTCCAAATTCATCTTCCTCTTCTGATACACCTTCTTTGTTTCTTTGCATCCTCAGTCACTCCCTTCCTTCTTCATTTATTCCTTCATTCTTTCCTACCTTCATAATATTTTCTTGTCATCCCCCGATTCCCCTATGTGCGTGAAGGCCATTAGAAATTAGACTCCATTGTCATCATGCACTTGTCTCACAACAACATCTTTATCTAGGTACCCAATCATTTCATAAACCTTCTACACAGTCATTTAAGTAAATCCCTCTCTGCAAGACTATTTGATTGTGTACAATCTATTGCAAATTTCGTAATATAACCTACCAATATACTATTCAACAATAAATCATCTGCACAAGAAGTATTATTACTCATATATTTCAACTATCTTACCAACATAGTAGTCCAGTTCCTCAACACTGCAGTTCGGTACCTTCTAGGATTCTCCACTAATATTTGTAACCCCTCATTTAAGATAATCAGAAATTCACCAAAGAAAATTTCATGTAGCTCTGTGTACACATACCTTTGCATCCATTGCTCATTGCTCATTAGAGGGTTTCTATTCTCTTTCAGAGAAAATTCTTGTTCCTTTATTTATAGCCATGCTGTGATCTATTACTTAGTCGACCTCCGAGAGATTCCCTCAAGCATATATTGTGGGTCCCAACAATGAAACCATTTATTGGAATATGGTTGTAAGACCCTAGATTCAGTTTACTCTACCAACAAACCCTTTAGACACCGAACCTTTTTAGCATCACCTTCATGCAAGTGAAGTCTCACCCAAGGCATCTATTGGGGCTACAAAAACCAAGTTTCTACAAATATGAGAGGATGGGAGGATGTTATCATGTTCATTCTTACTTATCTACCATGTGTTCAATATTTTGTATCCCTTCCCTTGATCAATTAGTAAACATCAATTATGCAACATCATTCTGAAATAGATTGGAACATAAACTATTCATTGTAACATTCATCTTTACTGTGCATCAAGCATTAACTACATAGATCTATATCTAGTTATTCATAAATAGAAAATTCATGAACAATCGCATAAAAAAACATTCAGACACAGAATTTAACGTGGTTCACCCAAAATTTTGGCTATGTCCACAATGACTCACTTATTTATTATTCTTTGTGCAATCATCTCAGACTTGCACATTGTTCTTACAATAGATACATCATGACAAACTTCCCCATCTTTCCTAGCCGCTATGCAGTGAAATCATATCTTTGAAAAAATATCTCTAAACCTTCATACATAGACTCTCTCTCATTCTCAATCTATCCTCTCACTCTCTTCGTGAACCACTTTTGGCCTTCATCCTTTAGCACGATTTGAACGAAACTTCAACAACCTATTCTACCCGACCCATTAAATATTTATACATATAATTTCGAGCTCAAAACCCTATTTTATCATCCCAAAACTCTATGAAAACTCATGATCACAACTCAATGTTCGAGCATGCTTTTCGATCTTTGCGCCTGCATGATGCCTTTACATTCCCGATTGTTTTCCTTCCTTCTTTTGCACATCTATCTTCGTTTACATTCCTAACTTGTTTTGTGTGTTCCTTCATTATTCATTCTTAGAACTATCTATCCAACACTCCTCAAAGGATCTATCCAACAACAACCATGGAACAATAAAGAAACCTAACAAAGTGCATATTTTCCTTACCAATTCCAAAAATTCCAAGACAAACCCTAGTTACTAAGTATTTTTCACCATCAAATCAAGATAAAGATCCTCCAAGAGATAGTGCACCACTTCCTTCTATAATACAAGAGCTAAACCATATCACAAGAAAGAGAGATAGAGAGAATGAATTTTCCGAAGAGGGGCACAAATTTCAACCAAGTGGTCCTCTCACAATGGGAGATTTATGATCAAAATGAAATAGAAATGATCCTTATTTATAAAAATCCTCCTACAATTTTTTTTCCACTTAAATTTAGGGTAAACAATAAATTAAGGGGTTAAAAACCCTTACTTGTACCCTTTACAACTTTAAATTTGATTTTTTACATAAGAAAACCCTAAAAAGAAACATGACATCACTCCTTTAGGGAAACGTTTTGGAACTTGGAGAAATTCGGTGCGCTCTGAGGTGAAACGTTGGGCCTCCAAAGTCCTTCCTCTAATGCACTAGTGTATCCTTCATCAATATAAGGTCTCTCTCCATCCACAATGTTCCAAGTTTCAAGTCAACCACACCACCACTCCAAACCATAGCCCTAGGGTGATGCCAATCCCTCTAAATGTGATGTTTTGACCTCCAAAGGAAAAATGTTGGGCTTGTAGGGGCTAGCTGAGGTCATTTGAAGTGACTCTCAATAATCCAAATGCTATCATCATCATTCAATGTGTAGTCCATGGTATCCATCCTGTGTGATTCAAGCCCCAAGTAACCCCAAGCTAGGCTTGTTCCTCCAAAACATTCCACAAAGAAAGGTCCTACAAAGAGAATGAATACGCCTTTCAAGGATATCAAGTCAAACATATAATGATAAGTAAACAAAATCAATAAAAGATTCACCTAAGAATGTGCATAAAAAACTACCTCATCAAATTAAACAGGTTCTCAAAGACCCTATGCAGCTTTCCAAGTTTAGGTATGGGAGGGTTGAAAAAGTGACCTATTGGGTGAAATGTCCCCTAAGTCAAGGAGTGTTTCCCAGGTGGACCCATATCTAGTCCATATGTATAAGATGAAGTGGATGGGGGAAATAATTTCTGGAATGAGTTTCATAATATCAAACAATCATAGTGTCTCATGTATCAGTGCCTTTGTAGAGGGTGTGTTCCACCTTCGTTTTCAATGCATCATTTTTTCAAGCCCATTTATTTCCTTTTGTTCTTGTAAGATGTTTCCAGGTTGAAGCTAAGGTGGGGCTTCTACCTGCACATGAAAACAAATTCCCATATTTACTCTACCATGGTCACATTATGCTTCCCAAAGTTGAAGACAATGTGTGGTACTTCTACCTAAGCATGGAAATCATTTCCCACACACACTCTACTTTGGTTGCCATTTTTGCATTGCCATTTTTTTTATGGGTCCCATCAGTTTCTTATGGGATACATTTCATTTTCCTTGGGATCCCTGAGTGATCATATATAAGGTTTAGGACGAGATTTTATCTTTTTCCATCTAAAAACCTCTGGGCCTTTAGCCCCTTCATCCCATGAAATGAGGGACAATCCCTTATTGGGTGAGTACACCCGAAAATCCAAAAAAATAAGGAGGTGAGGCGATGAAGTGTGGAAAGTGGTAAATATGATCGGGAATGAGAAGATGAATTTTCAAGGGTACCTCCCACTAGAAAAACGATCCCTAAGGGTGACCACTTACTAGGGCGCAATGTCAACCACCAAGGTGAAACATGGAAAGGAGCCTAATGCAATAGACTCAAATGCCTCAAATACTAAAATGGAACTCACCATAATACCTAGCTTGTACCTCATGGAGCAAGACCCAATGTATTCCAAAAGAGAGATGGTGTGGTGGATACCATTGTGATGAATACCATTGTGATGAATATGAGATCTATGGTGGTAAGACAGACCTCTATTTGTGCATGCGGACACTGTCAACCATCCATATCTCAGTACTTCATGTCTTTAACTTGAGGGTCTCAAGACATCATCTCCTTAGTTATCTATAGGAAATGAGGATAACATGTGACTCCTACATGGGGAAATGTACTCATCATAGAGTGCATGAGAACCACAACATCTCCTAGTTAGACCTGTTCCTACACAGAAATATACAAAAGTAAAATCTAGGGTGGTTCTATCACCCTTCATCCATATATATGAAAATCAAATCTCAAAATTGGCAACTAATCTAGGAAATAAATTTTTTCATCTTTTAAAAAATATCTAAACTAATTATGTAATATGATAAAAGAAATATGAAAGTAGAGAAAAATGAAAAATGAAATGTAGCTAAACTACTATGATCAATCAAGATGCAAATGCAAGACAACAAGATGACCTACCTGCTTACCAGGGGCCTGGGCCCTAAAGAAGTCAAGTACCACCTTGGAAATAATGTTTGAGGAGGGATCCATTTGATGAAAATGCAATCCTCCTCCCTTCTACTATGAAAAAATAAAAGGAATCTAACTCAGACATCTCTTCTATCTTATAGGGTCCCAATGGCAGACTATCAAACTTTTGATGCATTCCATGTTTTTCTCTTCTTTTATCCCACATTAGGACCTGGTCTCCTTCCTTGAAATCTCTTTTCCTTGCTTTACAATTGTTACATATTATTTTGGTCACCTCAATGATCACCTAACAACATGTGTTAATGTTCCCTGAAAATATTAAGAGAAGAATTTCTCCATGGGAAAAGTGATTTTCTTCCCTTTGCCAAAAACCATATCAAGGAAGGTCGTTGCACCCTACTAAATGCATGGGGTGTGACGATGTCTGATTATCACACCCTTATCTAAACATGGACTTCGATGACGTCACATGTTGTTGTATGTTTAGGGTGCGACGATGCTTAAATCATGGGAAAAGTCAAATATCACGAATGTTCTAGAAGGTAATCTTCTAGAAGGTGAGGTGGCCTCCGATCGGTTTGGATATTACTTGCTTCTCTTATTTGGTGGGATCATCCTAACATCCTCACCCATATCTCTTTCACACTATATAAAGTGGGATCTCTCATGGAAAAGGCTAAGGTTGAATAGGCTAATAATTGTATGGAGATTTCTACTTTAGATTATGCTTGAGAGCTTTGCTTTAGTTCTTCAAGTAAGATTGTGGATCTTCTTCATTCAAGGCATTGGAGAAAAGGTGTGTGTGTTGGAGAAAAGATGCATCGAAAGGGGACCTTGCAATATCAAGGCATGGGTTGTATTCTCCACTTTCTATTCACTTAATACAATAATGTGTTTCTTCCCTATATAAGCATCTTGTGTTCTATTATATAATTCCTTGATCATATACATAGACTTCATTAGAGTAAATATATCTTTGTTTTACCTCTTTATTGGTTTGTGATTCTTGGACAGGCTTACTATTCTGCAAACCCAAGGAAGGATCTACAAGGACGACATTAGCGAGGATCAAGCATTGTTTAAAAGGTATGTCTCTTGTACCTCATTAAACTAGTTCATATGATAATGAAGTTTAAGTCGAAGTGTGCATTCTGTCCTGTTTTGTTCTAGTTTCTAGTGGGATCTAGGGAAATCTGTTCATGTTCGCACTTACCGATTAATCCAATAACAAAATTGGCGACCATACTAGCGATACACATTTATTTTTGATTTTTTGTCTCCTATTTTATTTTAGCCTACCTTCTTTTGATCAAATTCATTCTCTGAGTCTATGGGTGATCCATCTGGACTCCCTGGGTCTGAAGGTTCAGTTATATTTTTTTTCGTTTCTTTCCATTTTTCCTTAGTTTCAGAGATCATCGCACTGTGCTATATAGGTAGACCACGAAGATCCTCATACGTCGCACTCTATAGGTGCAAACCAGTGCGACGACGTCGCATTGTACCCTATTGGCAGCATGCGACGACCCTAGATTGTCGCACTGTGATTCACTACAACCTGCGATGATTCCTACAGGAATTGTGGGAGACAACCATTTTTCTTTTTTCCACCCAGTTTTGTCTCAGTTGTCTGGGATGAACTTCTAACACTAGTGTTTGATTGATTTATGAGTTTAAAGTTTTCATTTGATTGGTTTCAGAAATTGAAAGTCCTTCTTTGTAAATTTTGCAAGTTTTTCTTTTGATTCTTGTCACAAGGGTATAATCTATGGATCTTGGTCCTAAGTGCTTGTTTGACAAAGGGTCTTTGATTTATTTGAAGTTTTGGATTGTTTTTACTTTCTGTATTGTTCATTGATTGAGAGACATTTTTGTTTTGTATTTGATAAAAGGTTTTCCAATCATTTCACTTTTTCCCACATTATAGTTTTGATTTGGGAATTGTGTTGAGAGTGTGTTAATTTTCTTGGATTACTCTTTCTTTTCATCATTACTTCTCTGATATGATTTGAGAAAGAAAAAACTGAAGTCATTCTTATTTTTAGTGATCCTTCACAAGAAATTTTTTCATTCAAAATATTTGTTAAAAGAGAAATTGGGAAATTTTGTAGCTTATGATTATTTGGAATTGTGTTCATTCAAAAATTGAGGGATGGTGATTCATAGCTTTTGTACTTTAAAAATAAATACCTTCTCCCCTACTGTAATTAGAGTTCATTGAATTGAAAAATTGCATCATCATCTCTTCTTTCATTTTATTGGGTCAAGGTCACATACGTCATCAGTTTCATTTCCATTTCCCTTTTGAGTAAGCAACAACCTCTACAATACAACATAATTTTAAAATTTATTAGTAACTTTTATTTATTAGAAATTCTCTTCACCAAAATTAGCTAGGACAGTGCTTTGGAATAGGTTGTAAGGAACACTCTCCAAATCATCAAAACACATAGTAGTATCTTGCGATAGGGAAAGTTCAAATCCACTTGCTACATTTTGTCCTGGGAATCCCTTCTAACAGAAGGGTCAATCATGAGGTCACATTAGGACTGGCAGAGTTACTCACCCTACTTTGTCGGTATTGGTGTAGAGATTGCACATATTATTAGGGGTCACTTGAGAAGAAAACCCTGTGGGGACCTTCTTGAGTTGATTTCGAGCTAGATACCCTGCCTTTGCATGTGGATCAGACTGTCGACTATTTTCCCAGGCATCATTTTTGTAATTGGTAACCTTAGTAGCCTATCTCTTTAGGGTCTTTACATGAGGTGATTGTGGAGGGGCAAGTCTTCGTGATACCTGTAATCAATGTTGGCCAAACTCACTTGAGCTCCTTGGAGGGTATACCCACGATTATGTGTGGGAGCTTGCACCAGGGTGTAAGTCTGTTAAGAAGGTCGTCGATGTAAATTTTCCACCCTCTTTATCCCAACCCCTTATTGTATTGATTTCACGAGATTGGATTTCATCACCAACTACTGAATTTGAAATAAGAGGGTTTGTTTGCTTGGTTTGATTTATAGATTTTATTAGTGAGTGATGTTTGTTTCTCTAGTTGGCCATATATTTGTTTTGTTCTTTATTTGGTATGGCCAATATCGGCCCTCACCATTCATGTAGTATGCAAGGGATACCTCTGGAAAATACCAAATATTACGTCCCTTTGCTTCCTAACTCACCATAGGGCTCTCTTGAGGGAGCAATCAATAGCAAAGTAGCCTTTGAGATTGGAAGTTCGAACTCTTTAGAGAGATTCAGAATTATTTCCGATTCTTTATAGGGATTTAGACTTCCTATAAATCTATTATTGAGTGTTATACAATATCCACATTTTCTCTGGATGAATTCAACGGGAGAACTTGTTGTTGACGAGCATATTGAAGTACCTACTGGACCTAATGCAGAGTCTGGAGTAGACGATCAATTTTTTCAAAATGAATCATTTAGAACGATGTTGATGGGCGTTTATGACACACCGTCAATGAGAAGGGAAGATCCAAACCGGGGTTATCTATTTAACCCAAGCCATTTGGGATAATCTACCCTGATAGGTTTTATGGCTTCGTTAGCCAACTAGGATTCTAAAATAATTAAAAGATGTAAACTAACTAGATGTACAATCCTATCAAACAATACACTAATACAATTGCTTAACTAATAGTAGTATTATATACAATAGATATAAACAATTACAAGGTTTAAGCAAAACCTTGTGAAAATAATTGTTTTAAACTAATGGATCCAAACAAAATTAAAAATAAACAAAACTATTCTAGTACTATAACTGACAAACTAATAAACTATGAGTGAATAATATTGTAAATGATATAACGATAATGGAAAAAACATTTAACGTTTAAATGATGCAATCACTATTCATTCACAAATCAACAAATTAAATAAATAATAAATTAACTAACCTTACACTGATCAACAGTACTAAGCTAGATTTCTCTCTCTGTATTTGTATAATCTCCACATAACCTGTTTCAAGTATAAATCTATGACAAAAGAAAGAATGATACTTCCTGACAAAACTCAAAGAAGGCTTTTATATTCTGGAACAAGTCTAAGATGACAAAAAGACAAATAATTTGATATCATGTGACTTTAGAATGTCCAATAACTGAAAATTAAAGAAATTCCAACTCTCAGTAAATGGTATTACGAGCTACCTAACATTAGATGTAAAATCAAAATGCTTGGATAGGTGAACAGTCACATATATCGGCAGAACCAAAATATAATGAACCACGTAGAGAAAAACATAACATGAAAAGTTATATGCAGAATGAACTAAAGCTAGTTTGATACAAATAAAATTTCACATCCAGAAATTACATGAGAAACAATGAAAACATTGCACAGCCTACAAAGGACGAAAGCCAAAAAGTAAACTATATCTCATATACTTTCAAAAAAATAAGCCCATCATATGGTCCAGGAGGAATTCCATGTCTTCGAGAAAGCACCAGTATTTAAACTAAGTTCAAGATTTGCTTCTCATATCTTCTAAGATAGAGACAAATCTATCTTTAAAAAAGTATGTACTAAAAATAACCAAAAATAGGTCTGATGTAATGACCATTTAATATAATTACATTATCAAGATATTGTTGAAACCATTTTAAAAGAGATAATTTCAAATATGGAGTATCTCCAATGATTTACCTGCCCCATCAATAGTTTTCAATCGATCCCCTTCACACCTGAGAAGAAAAACAAAATTTTAATTTAGAAAAACGCTATCTAATAAACTAATTAAAGACTAATCAAACATAATCAAAACAAGAAAATTACTAATCAGAAAATTGACTTTGAATTACCAGAAATCAAGCATTTGAAACTAAAAATCCTTGCAAATCAGAATCGATGATAATATTAACCGTGGTAGATTTTTTAAACAATGATATTCGAAGACTTTTTGATCTTTTTTTTTCATTAGAAGAATTTAATTCTTTTTACTCATTAATTTATGTTTCTCCCTCTTCAGATCACTATTTTGTTTATGTACTTGGTTCGAACAAATCTAGAGACATAGAGAAACCAAATGATATCTCTTAGCCCAGAACTAGCAGCCACTATAACTTCCAAGATCCAAATTTCTTTTACAATCCTGGTGATCATTGTCAAGGGATTTTATTTAGTGGAAATGTCTCTAATAATAGTTCTCTAGTTCATGGATCTTATGGCCTAGATAAGAGAATACGAATGCATGTTTTGTTTGTCTGAAACCAACAATCTAAATATCTACCCAAGTTACCCTTTTCTTCTATGTGCATATGGTCGATAGATGAGGGTCTCATTTCGATGAATGTATCCATTAAATTGAGGCCAAATACCTGAGAACTGGTCGAAACCTGTGAGAAAAGGTGGGGGAGTGAGGATTAGGGTTAAATCAGGCCTCTTAATCAATATTTGCAATATCTTGTGACATATATGATTGATCTACAACGTTGAACTATTTCCTCAAACTCGATAAAAGTTCTGGAAAGATCTTCTTTAAAGCAAAGGTTATATCTCTCATATATTTGAGTTTTTTTTGGAAACTGTTCATGTGAGAGATAAAAGGGTTCATTTATGATATGGGTTTCTGAGGGTTTTTTCAAATTATTTTTTGTTTGGTCATAACACATCTCAAAAAAATGATCTCTGAGAAAAGTGAAAGAACCCCTCACCTCCATCAAAACAGAGTTTCTGAAATATTGTTCTTCACAAAATGGGATGTATCTCTGAAATGGCTTGGTTTATGGAGAAACTGCCCATGTGGAAGGTAAATTACCCTTTTTTGGAGATGGGTTGTTAATGGTTTTGTCAAATTCATAACTGTTTGCAAATAATTCATCCCGCAAAATCATGTCTCTATTATACAATTACAGGTATGTAAGACCTCAAGGCCATTCAGTTATGCCCTTGCTACAGGAGCGATAGGTTTTGTAGCTAAGTTAAAAGACATAATAAACTGGAGGAAGAACAGAGTACCCTTGTGGGAAGAAAAAAATGAAGTCGTATCAAAAGAAATCCATTAAAATCTCAAAAGAATAGTTCATCATACCTCATCCCATAGTGGTAGTGAAGAACTCGAAGATCAGAGAACAACACGAACTGGTTATCCACTTAAATCCTTGATGATTTTCCAAATCGTTTGTATGACAAAGGACATAAGGGTTTAGAATAGAATGAACCATGTTTTCCTTATAATTTTCCATGAATTAATGACCCCAAAGTGGATGATAATGATATCACAGTATTTCGGTGAAATTGGCCAAGGTAAGAGGGATGATTGAAAGAAATTATGGAGTAATTAAGTACATGGAAATTCCTTCTACTTAGTATTTGAATTAAACTCTTATAAACCAAACATATTTCTCATAGTGCATTCAATCTATGGTCGATTAGCTTAGGAATATAATATGAAGAATGAAGCACAATAATAAGTTTTAGTAATATTTTAAAATTTTAATTCAAACTTAGGACTTTACCCTAATCATCTTAGTTATATAGTCTAAATATCCCTTTTTGAATGAGATTATAATTAGGGAAATTCAAACAATTAACTATAAACCATGATTATATATGCTTGGTGAGATTCAATGAAAGTTTCTCGTGAAGTAACAATGTCTTGATTGAATCAGAATAAAAATTACAAGAGAGGCTGATATTTCATCCAAGGAAAATGAATTTGTACTGTTGGCACATAGGGCAGACCCAGGGTTCAATGCTTCAACAACACACCAAGAAAACCCTAACTACCAGCCCTTTTGGCAACACCAACGAAGAAAATGAAGTCTCACCCGAGGTAGAGACAGGGGGGGTTGCAGGACACAGATATGTGATCACAGTACTTAACAAAACACTTAGCATGTAACATTCATTAGTATTTAAACTTTATTCACATCGCAGGTAAAAACCCTAATTACAGAGCAACGCAATATTCAACAAGATCTAACACATCCAAGAACTTAACACATAGAAATAGATCAGATCTAGCATTCATTCAAATAACTAAGCATTAATATACTATATCAGATGCATATAACATACACAAATATGACAACACTAAGCATAAATCACATAAATCACACAAAGCAATCATAACATAGGATATATGTGGTTCACCCCCAGCATGGGGCTACGTCCACTAACTCTGCTTCTTCTATATTATCTTCTTTCAATCTTCTTACATTCACATAGCCTCAAAACCAACTCCACATAGGACAGGAGATCTGCGCGCACCTCTCGAGATCCTCCTTCCCCGACCTTGGTAAAACACAAAGCCCTCTTACAATCACTTTCACTTAGCCCTGCAAGTTCTCAGTACAAAATATGCACGGAGCCAACTCAATCACATAGATCCAACTACTTACATCACTTGCACGTAACATAGCACTGTACTACACTTAGCACCGCTTACTTACATCGCCTAGATTTCTATTTATACATTACAAAAGGGGCCTAAACATGGGTAAATCCATGGGCCAATATCCCATACCCGTTACATAAACCCTAAGGCCAAAAAGCCCGCAAAAAGGGGTGAGATCCTGTGATTTTTGCTTCGCCTGGGTGCTTCGTCTTCGACCAGCCAGTCGAAGTCCCAACAATGTGTTGGACAATTGAGAGGGGGGGTGAATTAGTTGTTTACCGAGCTTGAACAATTATAATTATTTTTAATTCCTTACAAAGCACTCAATGACAATCATAATGATGTAGGGCAATAAGCAAAAGCATATTCAACATCAGTCACACATATGGGATACACAGAGACAAATTTTCTTGAGGAAACCCATACAGGGTAAAAACCTCTTCTTCTTTATATGATAAGTAATTTTTACATTTGTTACATTATCATACATATGATCACCTATTCATTGTGAGGCTACAACCTCAGTTTTTGCAAGTTGCAACTTGCTGAGAACACCAACTCTCTGTTTTCTCTAGCACCAACTAGAAGGAAGCACCAACTCCCTGGTTTCTCTAGCACCAACTAGAAGGAAGCACCAACTCCCTGGTTTATCTAGCACCAACTAGAAGGAAGCACCAACTCCCTGTGTTCAAGCACCAACTTGAACCTATGAGGACACCAGTCCTCCTTAGCACCTCCCAACCACCCTGAAATATAAATTCTTTGTTACAAAACTTATTACAGCGATATAAAGTTCTTTAATGGATTACTGGCCATGTTGTTGTTCTGTTGCATTGCTCCTCTTTGTCTGCATCAGTGTCTTTTGCACACACCTTTCACTTTTTGTTCTTCTGCCTTTTATACTCGCTGCGCCATGTCCCTTCAATTCACCATTCCTCTTATGTGAATTTCTGCTACTGTGCTCTACCTCCTTGCTCACACCTGAATCATACTCAACAACAACAACCACATCTCTTCTTTTATTCTGCATACTTATAGTCTTTGTGCCCGTTGTGCATGCGCTATGAGCAATGCTTCTGCATCTCTTCATAGTGAGTTCTCTATCTGATCATCATTACGACTTCTCAGCTTCTCTGGTAGTTGAGACTCTTCGTCTTCTCTATCTTAGACGAGCTTATCCATTCTATTTTCGGCTGCAGACTTCAATCCTATTCCATCTGTCAATCACTTGTATCAATAGTCCTCATTCCACTGCAAGATGTCTTGAGACTCTTCATCTCCTCTAGCGATCACACTGAGTCCTCTTCGAGTCCTCTGGCAAAGACCATCATTTGTCTCTAGCTGTTACACTGAGAAGTGCAACAGTAGCCCTGCAATCTTATTCAACTTCACTTTCACCATTGGATTGAATTCATATAATCTTGCGTTTATTTTTCCATTTCTCACTTCGACATTTTGGGATCCCCGTGGTAAATATTTCATTACTCTCCATGTCCCGATCCCTGAAACTCCAAAATGGAGCTTGTCTGAACTAGCTCCTTCCTTCATCTTCCTCCGATGTGACTAATGGCTATGACCACAGGTTGAGCCAAAACATGTTTTGCATTTCAACATTTCAAGATTTCGGCATTCCTATGGTAGAGTTTCTTGACGCTCCATGTCCCAATATCCGAAGCTCCAAAATGAAGTCGGATCAACATTCCACACTCTAGATGATTCGATGATCCAGATCTCTTCATGATTTCGCATATCGTGATTTCTTTGTTTGCAACTTCAAGACTCCCATGGTAGGAGTTCTTAACATCTACATCTCCCTATTTCTAAAACTTTGAAAGGGAGTCAGATCAATAGTCCACACTCTAGATGATTCGATGGTCCATATCTCTTCGTGATTTCGCATATCGTGATTTCAGGGTTCGTGACTTCGGGACTCCTATAGTAGGATTTCTTGACATCTCCATCTCTCGATTTCTGAAACTCCAAAGTGATCAGATGACTCACATAACCCCCTGAGATGGACGGTTGACGAGATTTTGGCATTTCACATTTCGTGATTTCAGGACTCCTGTTGTAAAGAGCCTTGACATTTCCATCTCTTGATATCTGAAATCCTGATAGCCAAAAATCTGAAATGGAGTTTGACCGATCATATCGGCGTTTCACATTTTGCGATTTCAGGATTCCTGTTGTAAAGAACCTTGACATTTCCATCTCCCGATATCTGAAATCCCGATAACCAAAACTCTGAAATGGAGTTTGACCAATCATATCAACGTTTTGCATTTCGCGATTTCGGGACTCCTATTGTAAAAAACCTTGACATTTCCATCTCCGTATATCCGAAATCCCGATAGCCAAAACTTCGAAATGGAGTTTGACCAACACTTCGATCTTGTCATTCGATCATTGTTGCATTACTGGTCTTCCTGAACTTATCGACTCTGTGTGAGTTGTGTTGCTGGTCTTCCTGAAATTACTTATGTTCTTGTTTTTCCATCGATGCCATCAATGACAGGAATAATCTGATCTTGCCATAGGAATAATCTGATCTTTCCATCAATGATAAGAATACTTTGTCTATTAAACATGCCAACCATCATACTCTGCCTTCTATCTGAAAACATGCCAACAATCTCCCCCTTTGGCATTGATGGCAACCCCATGATGCAACTACACCATTGTAACATCTTGAAATCATCACACTTTCTCCCCCTTTAACATCAATGTCAAAGAAGAGACATGCTCCCCCTGATCTGTTGTAGTAATTTTAGGAGGCATTAGATATTCAAACAATACAAAACTCCCCCTAACAAGATGGACTCTTTTAGGTGTGAGACTAAATGACACCCAGCTTCTGTCAGAGATATTCAAAAGGTGTCTTAGCTAGGGGTTTAGTAAAGATGTTTGCAATTTGTTCTATGGTTGGAATGTACTGGACCTGAACAACCTGATTAGTGACCTGCTCTCTCATAAAATGGTAGTTTATGGGAATATGCTTGGTCTTGGAGTGGAATATAGGATTCTTAGACACACTAATGGCACTAGTGTTATCAGAATGAATTGGGATCAATGCAACATATTTTACCTCCAAGTCTGGAAGTGTCTGAATCATCCATAATACCTGAGTGCAATAGGTAGCAGCAACAATATACTCTATCTCTGTGGTTGATAAAGAAATGGAACCTTTCTTTTTACTAAGCCATGCTACTAATGAGTCACCCAGGAAGAATGCTCCTCCACTGGTGCTTTTTCTCTCATCAACACAGTTTGCCCAATCTGCATCTGAATAAGCAGTTAACTGAAATTTTTTATTTCTGGGATACCACAGACCATAAGTCATTGTTTCTTTCAAATACCTGAATATTCTTTTGACAGCTTGCAAATGACTCTGTTTAGGTGCAGACTGAAATCTTCCTACCATTCCTACAACATGCATTATGTCTAGGAGAGATGTTGTGATGTACAACAGGCTTCATATCATTGATCTATATGAACTTTGATCAACAACAGGTGAGTCATCATCCTTTCTTAATTTTCATCTAGTAACCATAGGTGTAGCCACAGGTTTGGAGTCTTCCATTTGAAATCTTTTCAGCATTTCTCTTAGATATTTTTCTTGAGAAATGAACATCCCTTCAGACCTTTGAGTAATTTGCATCCCAAGAAAAAATGACAGTTCTCCTATCATGGACATTTCAAACTCAGAATCCATGGTAGAAGAAAACCATTGTACCAAAGGATCCTTATTACATCTGAAGATGATGTCATCTACATAGACCAATACGATGAGAAAATTATTATCCTTTGTTTTAATATACAGATTACTTTCAGTTGTTCCTCTCTTGAACCCTTTGTCTTTGAGATACGTATCCAGTCTGTGATACTAGGATCGAGGGGCTTGTTTTAACCCATATAAATCTTTCTTCAGATTGCATACTAAGTCAGGGTTATCAGACAGTTTGAAACCCTTTGGTTGTTCCATATAGACTTCTTCACTTAAATCTCCATTTAGAAAAGTTGACTTGACATCCATTTGATAAACTTTAAACCTTTTATGACAAGCATAGGAAAGAAACATTATAATAGCTTCTAATCTTGCTACGGGTGCAAATGTTTCATCATAATCCAGTCCTTCTATCTGAGCATATCCTTTACAAACTAACCTTGCTTTGTTCCTGACAACTTGTCCTTGTTCATTCAACTTATTTTTAAAGATCCATCTGGAGCCAATGACGTTTTTACCTTCAGGTCTATGAACCATCTCCCACGTATTGTTTTTCTCAATCTGATGAAGTTCATCATTCATTGCTTTAACCCAGTGATCATCTTTGTTGGCTTCATTGAAATTCTTGGGTTCCTGCATGGATATGAAAGCTATATGAGATTGTTTGTTGGTTTTGATTAGCTTTCTCCTAGTTTGTACACCTTTGTCTTTTTCTCCAATTATTTGACTTGCAGGATGATTCTTTTGAATGATCCTAGAGGAGGAATTTGAAGTTGATTTCTGATTTGAGTCTGTGTGAGTGTCTAAGTCTTCATCTGATTCAGAGTCTTCGTCTTCTAATTCTTGGACCGGTTCATCTTCAGCTTTAGCTGTGTCTTCTATAGAAGACTCATTCATGTACATCTCTCTTTCCGGGATTCCTTCATCAAATTTTACATCAATACAATCAACCATTTTATGCAGCCTCTTATTATAGCATCTGTATCCTTTACTGTTTGTAGCATACCCCAAGAAGATACCTTCATCAGCCCTGTCATCATATTTGCCAAGGCTCTCATCATTATTCTTTATGTAGCATTTACTTCCAAAGACTTTGAAGTGTTTAATTGAAGCAGGTCTTCCAAACCACAGTTCATAAGGTGTCTTGTCACTTTGTGGTCTAAGGTGGGCTTTGTTGAGGACATGGACTGCTGTGTGTATTTATTCTACCCAGGAAGTTTGATCAATGTTCTTCTCATTCATCATTGACCTGGACATTTCCTACAATGTTCTTTTTTTCCTCTCAACTACTCCATTTTGTTGTGGAGTTCTTGGGATTGTGTATTCTCTCTTGATCCCATGTTTGTCAAAGAATTCCTTGAATTCACTTGACATAAACTATCATCCTCGGTCTGATCTTACTTCCTTTAACCTCTTGCCTGTTTGAGTCTTAGTTAAAGCCTTAAATATTTTAAACTTATCAAATGCTTCAACTTTTTCTTTGAGAAAGGAAACCTAAGTAAGTCTGAAGTAATCATCAATAATCAACATGAAGTAGTTTTCTTTCCCTCTGCCTTCCTGTCTTGATGGTCCACACAAATCCATATGAACTAGTTGGAGTGGTTTCTCTATTGAAGTAAAGATCTTGGACTTAAACTGTGTCCTGTTTTGCTTTCCTACTTGACAGGGTTTACACATTGAATCTTGGGGCTTTGATATTCTCAGAAGATCCTTTACTGCCTCAAGTTTTTTGAGTTTGATTAAGTGGTCAAAGTTTAGATGTCCAAGTCTCTTATGCCATAACCAAATTTCATCATGTCTTCTTATATGACATTCTTCTCTATTTTCTTTCAGCACATATACATTATTTTCTGTCCTTATGCCTTTGGCCACCACTTGTCCTGAGGTTACAGATTTTATCTTGTAGTCCTTGGACGTGAACACCACTTCACATCCTTTGTCACACATTTGACTTACACTGAGTAGATTATGTTTCAGCCCATCTACAAGTAGAACATCTTGTTCTTTTCCTTTTCCATTACTTAAGCTCACCATCCCTTTACCTTTTATTTTCTCTGGAGCATCATTTCCAAAGGTTACATTTCCTAATTTTCTTTCAGTTAGAGACATAAACTTGAATTTGTCTCCCGTCATGTGTTTGGAGCATCCACTATCTATATACCAAGTGTTTGTTTTTCTTTGACTGGACAATACTAATCCACACTTATCACTTTCCTTCTTCTTCCAAAACTTGACATTTTCAGTAGGGGATTTCGAATCAGGTTCATAGTTCCCTAACCGATAGTCAATAGATTTATGTCCATAGTTATGACAGGTGTAACATTCAATCTCATTATTCAATAGGTCAAACTTATTGTTGCAGCGTTGTCTACTCATTGACTGTTGATTATTTCTTGGCCTCCTTAGTTGCATGTCCCTAGACTTAATTTGGCAATTTGCATTCTGTGAAGGTTTGTTACTTGGCTATATCATTCTTTGTTGTGGGAAGTATTTATTCCTTCGAAATCTTAATTTCTCATGTCTAAGTCTGAAGGAACAATTTACAGCTTTGTGACCAAAATTAGAACAGTAGAAACAATAACCATAGAAAAATTCTTTGTACCTGGAAAGTGGTGGTCTTCTATGAGAAAATTGATTTCTTCCATGTTGATGACATCTTTCGGCAGGGAGTGTATTATTTCTTTGTTCTACAGATTCAGTCTTGGCACCTTCTTCTTTACTCATCCTGGGCAGCTGATTGTCTTCCTTTGTTTCTGCAGGTTTGTTTTGGTTATTGGTTGTATAGTTTACAAACTTGTATAGTACACAAAACAACCATAACACAGGATATACGTGGTTCACCCCTAGCGTGGGGCTACATCCACTAACTCTTCTTCTTCTATATTATCTTCCTTCAATCTTCTTACATTCATAGAGCCTCAAAACCAACTCCGCATAGGACAGGAGATCTACGTGCACCTCGCCAGATCCTCCTTCCTTGAACTTGGTACAACACAAAGCCCTCTTACAATCACTTGCACTTAGCCCTACAAGTTATCAGTACAAAATATGCATGGAGCCAACTCAATCACATAGATCCAACTACTTACATCACTTGCACATAACATAACATTGTACTACACTTAGCACCGCTTACTTACATCGCCTAGATTTCTATTTATACATTGCAAAAGGGGCCTAAACATGGGTAAATCCATGGGCCGATATCCCATACTCATTACATAAACCCTAAGCCCAAAATTCCCACAAAAGGGGGCGAGATCCCGTGATTTTTTCTTTGTCTTCGATCATCCAGTCGAAGTCCCAACAATCTGTTGGACAACTAAGAGGGGGGGTGAATCAGTTGTTTACCGAGCTTGAACAATTATACTTATTTTTAATTCTTTACAAATAATTCAATGACAATCACAATCATGAAGGGAAATAAGAAAAAGCATATTCAACATCAGTCACACATATGAGATACACAGAGACAAATTTTCTTGAGGAAACCCATACAGGGTAAAAACCTCTTCTTCTTTATATGATAAGTAATTTTTACATTCATTACATTATCATACATATGAGAACCTACTCATTGTGAGGCTACAACCTCAGTTTTTACAAGATGCAACTTGCTGAGAACACCAACTCTCTGTTTTATCTAGCACTTACTAGAAGGAAGCACCAACTCCCTGGTTTCTCTAGCACCAACTAGAAGAAAGCACCAACTCCTTGGTTTCTCTAGCACCAACTAGAAGGAAGCACCAACTCCTTGTGTTCAAGCACCCACTTGAACCTATGAGGACACCAGTCCTCCCTAGCACCTCCCAACCACCCTGAAATATAAAATCTTTGTTACAAAACTTATTACAACAATATAAAGTTCTTCAATGGCTTACCGACCATGTTGTTGTTCTACTACATTGCTACTCTCTGTCTGCATCAATGTCTTCTGCACACACATTGCACTTTCTGTTCTTCTGCCTTTTATACTCGCTGTGCCATGTCCCTTCAATGCACCATTCCTCTTATGTGAATTTCTTCTACTGTGCTCTACCTCCTTGCTCACACCTGAATCATACTCAACAACAACAACCACATCTCTTCTTTTATTCTGCATACTTATATTCTTTGTGCCCGTTGTGCATGCGCTATGAGCAATGCTTCTGCATCTCTTCATAGTGAGTTCTCTATCTGATCATCATTACGACTTCTCAGCTTCTCTAGCAGTTGAGACTCTTCATATTCTCTGTCTTAGACGAGCTTATCCTTTCTGTTTTCGGCTACAGACTTCAATCCTCTTCCATCTGTCAATTGCCTATATCAATAGTCCTCATTCCACTAGAAGATGTCTTGAGACTCTTCATCTCCTCTGGTGATCACACTGAGTCCTCTTCGAGTAATCTGGCAGATACCAACATTTGTCTCTAGCTGTTACACTGAGAAGCGCAACAATAGCCCTGTGATCTTATTCAAATTCACCTGCACCATTGGATTGGATTCATAGAATCTTGTGTTTATTTTTCCATTTCGCACTTTGGCATTTTGGGATCCTCGTGATAAATATTTCGTTACTCTCCATGTCTCGATCCTCGAAACTCCAAAATGGAGCTTGTCTGAACTAGCTCCTTCCTTCGTCTTCTGTCAATGTGACCAATGGTTGCGACAGGTTGAGCCAAAACATGTTTCACATTTCGGCATTTCAACATTCCTATGGTAGAGTTTCTCGACGCTCCATGTCCTGATATCCAAAGCTCCGAAATGGAGTTGGATCAATGGTCCACACTCTATATGATTCAACGGTACAGATCTCTTCGCGATTTCTCATATCATGATTTCAGGGTTTGCAACTTCGAGACTCCTATGGTAAGATTTATTGACATCTCCATCTCCCGATTTTCAAAACTCTGAAAGGGAGTCGGATCAAAAGTCCACACTCTAGATGATTCAACGGTCTAGATCTCTTCACGATTTCACATATCACGATTTCAGGGTTCGCGACTTCGGGACTCCTATAGTAGGAGTTCTTGACATCTCCATCTCCCGATTTCCGAAACTCCAAAGTGATCAGATCGCTCACATAACCCCCTGAGATGGACGATTGACGGGATTTCGGCGTTTCGCATTTCGTGATTTTGGGACTCCTGTTGTAAAGAACCTTGACATTTCCATTTCCCGATATTTGAAATCCCGATAGCCAAAACTCCAAAATGGAGTTTGACCAATCAGATCGACGTTTCACATTTCATGATTTCAGGACTCCTGTTGTAAAGAACCTTGAAATTTCCATCTCCCGATATCCGAAATCCTGATAGCCAAAACTCCGAAATGGAGTTTGACCAATCATATCGACGTTTCGAATTTCGCAATTTTGGGACTCCTGTTGTAAACAACCTGTTGATAGGAAAAATTGACCGCTCATCAACTGGAGGGGTGGATCCGATACGGGGTTGTCTAAATAACCCAAGTCGTTTGGAATGATCCACTCCGATGGGATTAGCGGCTCCGTTAGCCAATCTAAGTCCTAGGAAAATGAAAGAAAAACTAAGCTAAAGAAACTAATCTAAGTAAAAAAAAGCAGCCACAACAAACTATATACAAATCTAAAATATATACAGTTTACTAACTAATATAAAACAATAATTCTACTTATTAAATGCTCAGTTGTTGATATAATTAATTCTTGATTATATATACAGTATTTACAATATACAAATTTTGATCGAAATCTGCAAAAATCATATGTAAATTGTCTTACAACAGCGAAGCTATTATTTTTTATTTTTATATATTTTATAAGAGAGAAATAAAATGAAAACTATCTAAGCTAAGCAATAACATAACAATTCTAACTGTAAATATGAACTATAGAGATGAATAGTGAGGCGCGTTCAGATTACAAGAAATTTATATATTAACTACACTAATTAAATAGCACTAACAGACTAACATGTAGAAGCGCTTCCTATTTGTCTCGTTCACAGTACTTGATTTAGCAGTCTGATAGGAGAAACCCGCACCATATTTTCCACAAACTTCTTGTAAACAGGAAGCAACAACGCTCTTTGAATACTAATGATAGAACAAACAAGACATAAAAAAACAACAATCTTATAGTTTACAAATCATCACATTTAGATAAATCCCAGTGCAAAGATTTGTACATAATCGTTCATTTAAAAAAGAAGATAAACCTTCTATTCATTAAATTCAAACAGAGTAATTGCTATGAATAAAATGAGATACATCAAATATGGACATAACTTAAATCATAACACATCAACCTGTAACAAATCTTGATATCTAAAGTAGTCAATAATTTGATTACAAATTGTTATGCACAAAACTTGAACAAAAGTAAGATAAATTGAAAGATAAAGTTGTTACAAAAAATCCACTTCTATTCGATTTTGTATAATCATAAGTCCATAGTCTCTGTTCTCCCAACAGTGATGGGTTGTTTACAAAAAATACTAAGTATATAAAGGCCACAGGATGAAACATCCCTTGTGGAAAATATCAAAAATTGTTTGCAAAAAATATGGGAACAATCTCCCAGAATCCTATTTCTGCCTAAGACTAACAATCTAATCCCAAAACTGTGTAACAAAAAGCATGTTCTAAACTGCCACATCAGATCCAATTCCCATTGAAATTCGTGTGTACCTGTAGATGGACAAGAATAAACAATTTTAGATAGTGTTCAGTTGTAAAATCAACAAAAATCCAACTTTTATGACTAGCTATAAAATCTCACGATTCTGTAGTTGGTCATATTTACAATCAAAAACATTTTAAATTAATCCAATGATAACAGAAATGTATGCGATCTATCAAACAAACCCTTAATTACTAATTCAAAGAAAATCAAATCATTCATTCTAAAACAAACCAAATCTTTTATGCCAATTCAAAACTAACAAAATCGTTTTTGAATCAATTCAAACAAAACAAAACTATATTCAATTTAGCAAACAAATATTTTGTACTAATTCTAAGCAAACACAAAATTTTTATGCTAATTCAAAGAAAACACAATCGGCTATGCTAATTCAAGAACAACAAAATCGTATTAAATCGATTCAATCAAAACAGAGCTATATTCGATTTAGCAAACAAATCTTTTGTACTAATTCAACGCAAACACAATCGTTTATGCTAATTCAAAACGAAATCATTCTTGCTAATTCAAAACAAACCAAATCATTCAAAAATCAATGTTGAAATAACATGCCTTGGCTGTAGGGATACGATTCGTTCAAGATAATTTCAAGTTAACAATGGTAGTGGATGCCTCAACATTTTTGAACATGATAGAACCCATGGTCTTTTGCCTCTTATCGTTGGCTTGCAGTCTATCATTTTCCTTAGACAACACAGTCACCTGGTCCTCCAAGGACTTAATTTTGGATTACAACAGAGGGACATCTATGTAGTATCGTTCGAGCCAAGAATTGCATTGAGTGCACTGTTGTTGATCGGGATGAGTCATTACAGGTGAAGCATCCTTTAAATTACCAGGGGTTCCACTGTGAAACTTGATCCTGGGGAAGTTAGGGTCATCCTTAAGGCACAGTGGGAGGTTGGAGACGTATTCATAGGGTTAAAAAGAATAGAGACCATGTGAGTATGGGTACTCCTCGGTCAAAAATTGTTTAATATCAGAATCCGAGTCTTCACTCAAAACAATTGGCTTCTGGTCTGAGTTTTGTTTGGGCTTGTTACGAGCACACCTAGATACCCATCGTGCAACCTTCTTACCTTTGCTATTAACATCTGTATTACCCTTGCCCTTTTTTCTTTTAGTCCTCTTTACAGTCTTGGCATTGTCTTTCAAACATGGGTCAGGCAGGGTGTCAAGTAGGTCAGCGTTGGGGTAGGTCGAGGATTTGACAGCGGGTAGGAGGGTAGGTGGTGGCACGGCAGGCCCGACAAGGGTTTCAGTGACCAAGGTCTTGTCCACTTGAACACATTCAGGAGTGGCAAAGCCATTCCTTAATAGGAAGACTTGCCAACAGTCACCACTCAGCCTCAAATGATGAACAATAACGATTTTGATCAAATAGTGATGGAAGAGGTTGTTGTAAGCCTTTTCTCTCTTAAATCGTTTAGCCATTTTATACAGACTGCGTAGGAGGTAGTGAGGCATATTCAAAGGGAAATCTATGAAATTCATAAGTAGCCAGAGATGGTAAAGAAACACTAAACCATATCTACCTTCGCAAGTAATAAATTGCTTAATAATGGCCAATAAATCATGCCACCTAGACTTAAGGGCCGTGACTGGCATACCTTTATCACAACTGATAATTTTTCTCGAGGTAAACAGGGGCGGCCATGCCACTTCATCCACCTTCGAATTCTTAAACCACCTCTACCCTTTAGTTGGCAAACCCGTGGCTGAGCTGAGGAATTCCTCATTCAATTCAAGTTGGATGTCCCCAACTTTGGCCCTGCATCCATCGAATGTGAGGGTAAACTGCTGAGTGAATGCGAGGTTGAAACCCTTGAATTTTTGGATGAAAGTTAACCACCCATTACTCTCCAGGTCCTCACGAGCATTGTCAAATAACAACAACATTTGGACACCATTAGGTTCTATGTGCACTACAGGGGCCATAGCAGGGAGCACACGGTCAACAAGGTAACCGGTGAGGGGGTTGGATGGGGTAGACACAGGACCAATTCCCACAGTTTTCTCAAAACCAGCAGAGGCAGCCCAAGGTGCAAGGCGAACATTAACGCTTATGTGTGCGAGGGTGGTGGAGTGGATTGAAACCATGCAAAACATTCATGTTGGCATGTACAATCGACAACGCCTTGGTAATAGATTCATTCAAATCACAATCAAAACATTGTAAACCAATTATCAAATGAACTATTCACATACTCATCGAAAGCCCTAACATTCATAACCAAAATATTTTGACCAAATGAAATATCAAATAACCACTTAAAAACCATAGTGTCCATAACCAACAATTGGTCCGTATATTAAATCAACAATAGTGTTTGCATGATTCAAAGAAACCACTACATCGACCATTGCACCATAGATTTAATCACAATGTTAATGCGCTCTTATGAAACCATTGCACCAAGGAATTTGATCAAAGACAATATAATATCATACCACCATTGTATCAAGGATTCAATCAAAAACACCAGAATATCATTGCATCACAAACTTATAAAATGAAGTCATATTAACAAAAGTCAAATGCAAAGTGAGTAAAGGCTTGGTGTTTTGATAAATGTATGATCAGAAGTGAGTTGGATGTAAAAGAGTCATGACGACATAAACAAAAATTTATGAAATAATCCAAAGATGATTTTAATGCTATCAACATGACTTCCAGCTCAAGGTTTTCACGCTTGCAGTCATGAAAAATGAAAACGAAAGGCAGGTGTGCGAAAGTGAAAGATAATAGTGTCGTTTCGTTTAAAGAATTGCGACGAGTATTGAGGGTTCAAAACCCTTGTGTAGGCAGCTTGTAAGGAAAAGATAAAAATGAAAAATGGATTCCAACAATGGCGACACACTGGTAGAAGCAGTTATCTCTTCCAAAAAAACAAATCCAGATTATGATAATGAGAATAATTCTAACTCAAAAACAACCAGAAAATTGCTTAAACATCATCATTAATCAAAGAATTCTAGCTTTGCTTAAAAGATGAAAACTAATAACAGTCTTAAGACAAGCGAGTCATGATATTAAAGATAAAATATCCAATATTGTTGACAGAGCCACTGCTGCCAGCAGACATCCATAGCCTCGACGGGGTTGCCATTTAACCCACTCTGATATCTGTATCTTGCTAAGACATTCTAGATCAGAATAAAGGACATTTTAAGGTCAAGAGATTCCATATTTGCAAATTTTCATATACCCGACATTGCTTCACTGCTAGCGGGCCTGTTCAGTACCCCAATGAAGTTGTCTTGGCATCATGCATGCATTTACCCACTGCCAGCAGACCTGTTTAGCATCTCGGCAGGTTTACAAGCACTTCCCACAAATCTTTTATGATCTATTTAGTTTTTAAAGATATATAATTCAGTGGGGTGACGCTGAAAATTATAATATTTTAGACATATTTTTACAGACCTTGAAAGACATTTTTTTTTAAACTGTCCTTCATTAAGATTCATAAATGGTTTATTTACAAAATCGACCTTCGAAAGCAGGGAGACATCTTCTGAGGTATTCCCTTAAGGAACAGGGACAGCGTAAGAATATAATGGATGATCGTGACAGGCTTCACTTACAGATTGAAATCAATAAACTTCTTTCAAACAACAGGCTTTCCTCAACATGGCTGTAAATTTCAGAAGTATATTATAATTGATGTTTAGACAAACTTTCAGCAGTCATTTTAGAGGAAATTTTTTTCTGTTCTCTTAGTCTGAACAATTAATGATGCAGGCATGTGTGTTTCAAAAAGAAAGACTGATAAGCATAAATGGAAACAAAACACACCAACGAAGAAAAATTTGAATGCAAAGAAATCCAAAAAAAAAAAATATGTACAGAAGGTGCATCTGAAAACCTCATGCAACAAATCCCTTGGGAGACTGAAAGAAAGTAGGAAAATCTTGTTTGATGGGAAAGCAGTCTTACTCATGGTACCTTGGGTCAGGGTTGATTCAGATTTATTTATCTCTTTACTTTCCATTTAAGATTTTCATGACGATACTGCGTTTTTTGAAAATAAATATTCAACTAAGAGCAAAGAGAAAAAGATCAAGCAAACTTCCCTGATGACAGTCGTATTATGGTTCTCGTGATGTGCCCACTTGCATTCATGACTGCATTATTAAAAAGAAAAATAGTGAGAAATAAAACTGAAAGAAAACCTATTCCTAAACCTACCCTAACTGTTAAACAAATCAGGATACTACGTGAAGTCATGCTTCCAATGTAGCCATCGGAGTAAATCCAATCTTGCAACGGAAACAAAATCAAACATTATTAATAAGAATGGTAATATATCAAAAAATGACAGAAACATATCATGCTTACCTTCGTAATTAACATCTAAAAACAAAGTAAGCATGATCTTACCATTTCCTTGGATATTCTTGTTGTACGAATCCTCCAACCATTGCGCAATCTTGTCATGATAAGGGTCATAATGGCATGGGCGAGTGTAAGTAGGTTTGAAAAACTTGTCAAGATTACGAGGAAATGAAATAACCATCAGTCAAGGATAAAATACCCCATCCTCCTGACAGTTCTCTAAGTGTTCATTAATTTCTTCACATGGAGGATCTAAAAGAAATATGTCACGCCTACTTTCAAGATACTTAGGTAAAAAGAAAGCAAGCACAACTTTGTCTTTATTATGAAATTTTTTTTTATATGAATATTCAAGCCATCCTAAGATCCCGTCACAAAAATGGGGATGCAAACCATGACTTTGATGAAATGAATATATCAATGGGAAACTCATCATAGGAGGATTTGTGCAATCAATTGGATCATTGGTTTGAATGTTTCCTTTGATGAGATTGATCATTTCAAAATGTGGAGTATAAACATTAAGATTCGAGCTAAGCAAAGAACGAATATGAAATGTAGAACGTTTGATCTCCATAAAATATAATGCATTGTATTTTTCAACAATAAACTGTGTAAAATCATCTCGCAGCATGTCCTCTTCCCATGTGAGTGATGAAAGTGAACAAGCATCAAATCCAGTTTTATCAATGTTATGCTCAGAATTAATTTCACCAAAATTTAGAATATTGAAAAGATATGATTGTGGCGGAAAAGAGTAGGATGTTGTAGGTAAGGTGTCAATTCCAATAGAGTCTAGGAAGAGATCAGGATATAAAGAATAAAAGGAATCAGACATAAGCATATGAAAAAAATCTCTTGAATTAACAATGGTATTCTCAAGAGATTTCTCTTCACCTTCTTTAAAACCCTTACTCTGTTTTGGTGATGAATACCTCAACATGATATGATCATCTGGATTTTCCTT
>JZKD02S2063990.1:10822-21227 GCA_000966675.3 Picea glauca
TTCCCCTAGAGGGTTTCCCAAGATAAATGTTGTGTCTGTTGTGAATGTGTATTTCTCAGTGATCTTGTTCTTATGATGCTCTTATCTATTGAAATGCAAAGAACTATAATAATGGAATAAAACATTAACAACAAATATCGTGTTGTCAAACATATTGCTGACGGCCTGGAAAAGAACTTATTGGAAACATCAGAGAAAATATTGGCAAACTTCAAAATTGAAAAAATACAAATATATTCATTTTTTTCAATTTTTAAAACATCTAGAGCCATAAGAGCATCAGATAAACACATTGCCATGTAAATATGAAAAGAAAACTAATAAATAAGATGTATGAGATCATTGTCAAGTGATACATCACACATCGATATTGAATCTTGTCTTGAACCCTGACCCTTGAGTCTGAAAATTTTATCAAAATTATAATAAATTGCACTCTTGTTCAAATTGGACTTTTTGCGTAAGTGAGTTTATCTCCTAGGGTGGACTCCATTGTTCATGTACAGGAATTTTTTGTTGCTTAACATCATTGTTGAGCTATCTTCTTGACTCTTCATTGATCTGAGTCTACATGCTATAACCAAAACAAATTATGATTTTATCCATCCCATTTGTCTGTTATTGATTCAAGATGATATTATGGGGTTTTCGACTTTTGGGGGCTGCTACGGGGGTCAAGGGGCAATTTCCCCACTCCACGATAAATACGCTAATGGCGATGACAACGCTCAATTTCCCCGCATCAGCATGATGGAAGCTGATGAATTTCTCCTTTGCTCTCAATCCCTTGCTTTTGCTTTTCAAAATGAGTCAATAAAGTAAAAAAAATGGATTTTATAGGCAACTTGTGGTGTACTTGATGGTTTTTCCCATTAAATCACAATTTTTGGTGATATATCATGATACGTTCAAAGTTTGAAAAAATCATGATTTATTTATTTTTCGCCGGTGATAATATTGCCGAGCTGAGAGAATCACGATATATTGCAATGTTGGCGATATATTGCTGCTATTTGCAACACTGCCCAAAACAACACAATAAGCACCGAATACCACAATGACATGGCAATATTATGTGAAAGAATGAGTACAATATTATTAAGATGCCACTTCTAGGGGGGAAACTTCCCAATTACAGTAGAGCAATACACGTCACAAGGTGATTGTCCATGAGCTCCCCTACCCTATACACATGTGAAGAATCGGGGTTAGGTATTTCCACACTACACGTCTAGGTTGACATGCTTAAAAGTTAAAACTAAAGAGAGAACCCCCTAATGCAAAAGAGGGAACCTAAGTAGAAGAATGAGAGAAGATGAGGGAAGAAGATGTACTACAAAGAGAGTAATGAAGATAACAATATGGTTAAGGATTAGCACCAGGACCCTTTTGAATTTACATCCAATCTAAGAGCCAGAATATTCTTGATCTTAGCTTTGGAATAATTTAGGAGCTGGCAAAGACCAGTAATATTTCTCATTTGTTTTTGGAGAATGGGTATCTAGTTTGGAACCTTGGTATGGCTTGGTTATATTGATTATCCAATGAGCATTTTAACACTTCAATCTTGTAGGTTGCCTTTAGATGTGTTTTTACAGTTGGTAGGTTTTGACATGTTGGCAGTCTTTTAACTGCACGAGAACAGATAAAATTAACCAATCACATGTTGGGTTAAACAGGTGGAACATCCTACATGAAGAATACTTGTTATTATAGTTCATCACTATTTTATTGGTTGTTGAGTTTATGCTGTCATTCATTGATATAAAGAGGGCTGCTTTTGGTTGTTACTAAAGGAGTAATGTAAACTACTGTACATTTTTTTCAGGTGTTGGCTGATTGTGTTGGCATACAATGCCGGCTCGTCAAGGGAAGATATTACATGGGTACAGATGACGGGGCAGTGAACATCATAAAGGTCGATGATGAAAGGTAAGTTTTTTCATTTATATGCAGTGACAACTTTATTTTGGGGTCCACTGGCTTTAAACATGTACGTGAGCTTTTTACAAGTCTATGTTAAGGTCATTACTTCCTTTTGTAAAATCAAATATTATTGTATTCATGCGTATCTTAGATAAACCATAAAAGAAACTGTGTCTAGCTGAATAAAAAGCTTACGAGGTGCTTTGTGCTTCAAGGATGCACAACCTCAGTCAGATATATGTCCTAAAAGCCTTATTGTTTTTTCTCTGAGGTGAAATCAGGTCAAGAGTGGCGAAACCTTGCTCCTTGTTCTTTAATCTGCAGCCATAATTTCCAGAGAGAGTACTCTCAAGCTCTGCTCTTTGATGTCCCTTACTCTCTTACATCTTCTGAATGTTGTGTGTGTCCAGGCTTAATGTGAGTCTCTAGTATACGGTGTGCTGGGGCAAAGGAGTTGGGAGAGTGAAAATTGACAATATTTGTGCATGGCAGGGAGTACATTGTTGATCTGATGGGAGCCCCAGGCACTCTTATCCCATCTGATGTCACTGGAACCTTGGCACCACAGATTGAATATGAGGCAACATTACATGCAATCAATGAAACCCTGAAAGATGTTGGAGTGGGGTCATCAGCATCATCAGAGAGCAGCTCACTAACTCCTATGTCTGGTTGTTTGCCTGACGAAATAGCTGAGAAGAGGAGACTGGGCTCTAGGGAGATGATTTCTGATTTGAGTGGTTCAGTGGAAATGGTCAGAGACTCGCAAGAAGCAATTAGAAGTGGCATTGGGAATTTTCAGGGAAGGCCAGTGCATGAGGATGCTGCTTCTCCAACCGCATTAACAGGAAATAAATCAAGGTTGGAGTCTGATGAACTTTCTGAGCTTTGTAAACTGGAGAGAGCACCTCCTCGGTCTTCTGGGAACTCAAGCCATCCCTATTCACATGCAAGAACACCTTCATGGACAGAAGGTATTGGTTCACCAGCCATACGGAGGATGAAAGTAAAAGATGTTTCACAGTACATGATGGATGCTGCAAAAGAAAATCCTGAATTAGCGCAAAAACTACATGATGTATTGTTAGAAAGTGGTGTGGTTGCACCTCCAAATTTGTTCACAGAAATTACGGCAGAACAGTTACAGTCTCAGGCTACAGAAGACAAGAAAATTATTGAAGATAGGATGGATGAAAGGAGGAGGCGGCATAGAGCTAGACGTGCAAATAAAAGTGGGTTGTGCCCTGCCCATTTGTTGCCACCTGCACCCCAGCATGTTATGCCAACAAGAGGTGGAGGTTCAGGAGAACATTTACAACGGTTGAATTCAGTAGAGGGTTTAGGAGATCGTCGCCCACTGGAAACAGTTGATCTATGTCATTCTGAAGATTCACCCATTGATTCCTCTCAGGCAGTTTCACCAACTGTTCCGACTACTTCTGTTTCGGCAACTGATGTACATGAGATCCTTCCGTCAGAGTTTATAAAACATGTGCCTGTCGCTGCAGCTGCAGCTGCTACTGCAGCTGTTGTAGCATCTTCAATGGTTGTAGCAGCATCAAAAGCCAATGCAGACCCAACCCTTGAAGTTCCTGTAGCTGCTGCTGCTACAGCTACTGCTGCAGTGGTTGTAGCAACATCAGCTGCAGTAGGGAGAAGATCTGAACAGATGGATTCGGGGGCCCCAATGTCAACTGGGGATCAATGTGAAAAAGATGTTGAGAATTGGAGAGCAAAGAGTGAGGAAGTAGAGGGAGCAGCAAAAAATTTGCAAGGATGCAACCCAGGAAAAGAAGCAGCATTAGTTGATGGTGAACCTGACAATACAGCTGGCCGTGAAGAGGAGAGAAACTCCAATAAATCAACTGAAAATGAAAGCGTAAGATCTGATATTATACTTGATGATGTAGCAGAATTGGAGATTCCCTGGGAGGAAATTACTTTGGGTGAACGCATAGGACTTGGTAAGTAAGTAGAAGAGACAATGGCAGAAATTTGAGGCGATGATTTGCTTACCGTATTTATATTTTTTTTTATAGAATCCAAGTATGATGGTTGGCTTTGAAAACCTTAGTCTAAATGTTTAGTTCAATATTTTAATGGTGTTAGTTTACTTGTTCTTGGAAGTCAAGTTGGCTAGCTTGTACTTTTTTTTAATGTATGGTTTGTTCCTTTTCCTGACAGAAAAGCTTTCTTCTGTAGGTTCATATGGTGAAGTGTATCGAGGTGAATGGCATGGGACTGTAAGCTTTCTATCCATTATAAGAAAGCTGAATTTTAGCTATGCTTGTTTATTTGACTTTTCCTCCAGCGTGGGCAGCCCACTATCTGATTGTCACCTTCACTTAAGAATGGAAAGGAAAATGGAACACAAGAATGGAAATAAATATTTGGTTTTATTAATGCTGCTGCTTGCTTCTCTGATTATCACTTAAATTGTAGTACTCATATCAACTTCACAGTATCCTGGTATCTACATGAACTCTCTTCTGCCTCTTTTTGATAGTGCATTGATATGTATACAAACTCTCTTATGCTCCTTTTTGTTTGAATTATGATTTATACATGCTGGCGTGCTTGTTGACTTCTTTGCCACTTTTCTGCTGATGAAGATGTTCGGAAAATATTGCATCTATGATTGGATGCTTAGAGAGCCTCCGGTTTGGTGGAGGTTTGTATCTACATGATATATATTTAACCTTTAAATATTTGTTTGTGCCTTGGTCTGTTCCAGCGTCCTTTTTATATTGGAAACTTGAATACTCTTCCTTTGACCAAGTGCCAAGCTCTAACCACCTTCGAAGGAAGAAACTTCCATGCACATTTTATAGGGGTGTTTGTGCCTTGGTCTGTTCCAGCGTCCTTTTTATATTGGAAACTTGAATACTCTTCCTTTGACCAAGTGCCAAGCACTAACCACCTTCGAAGGAAGAAACTTCCATGCACATTTTATAGAGGTGCGTGACACCTGGCCCGACTTAATAGCCATGATGGCTTCCACTAATCAACGGCCCTCTTGCGGGAGGGGGGTGGGGGGTGCGAGGGGCAAAGATGGAACTTTTTTGAGGATTCAAACCCTGGTGAACACAATAGCAACTCCCTGTTTACACCAACACAGATCACATTTCATGAAGGTGTCCTTTTTATATTGAACAATGAATTGAGGGAAAATAATTTCAGTGTTTGTAAATCTGCCCTTGCTGCACTTTTAACTTGTAAAACCCCCTTTATCTCACCATATGTAAAATTGAGAAGATTATTTTTTAATTTGAATTATAATTAATATCCCTTTAATGATAATAAGACTTAAGCTTCTTGACTTAATACATATCTTCCTCTAATATTTCTTTATACTCTCTTAAGAAAATAATCCTTCATAATTTTTCCAAAAAATTTGAATATTTTCTTATACTTTATCAAAAGTAATTTTATATTTACTTAATCTTTTTTTTTCTTGGTAATAATGAAAAAATAATTTAATATTACCTTCACACTTCTCAAAAAAAATCTTTTAGTTATATTCTAAACTTTTAAAACAATTTTTTTTTTAATTAAAATTTTTGACTTTTTTATTATACATCCTCTTTTTATATTTTTCACCATATATTTTTCACTTCTTAAAATTAATATAAATTTTTCACTTCTTAAAATTAATATAATGTAGAAGTTAATTATTATTATTTTTTTTCTTTCTGTTTTGTTTTAACAAAGGTCACGACTTTTTGTTAAACAGTGGAAATTTACCCTTTTACTTTTATGACAATTGTATGGATTGGTATAATGAATAATAGAGTTACTGCACTTATAATCATACGAAAAATGTTGTACATAATAACTTGTGGTTGCACGGTTGTAAATAGTGGATATTAATGTACATATTGGCTGGTAATAATATTTTGTTTTTATTCTTTTATATTTCTTTATAATAGGAAAAAATATATTCTTTTCTTTTTCCTTATATATATATTCTTTATTTTATTTTATTTTATTTTTATCATATATATATATGTGTATTTTTTTTTTCTTTTTTCTTTATGGAAAGAAAAACTTCTTGTACTTGAATTTCCACGATAGAGAAATTTAATTCTTGTATTGAAGTAAGATCTTGAATTTATTGGAAAATTTGTGGTAGTTTAAACCATTCTTTTACACTTTCTTTCTTTTCAATATTCTTGTCAATCCAAGGTGGAATGGATCTCTTTATTTTTATTTTTATATTTTTTATTTATTTTTTTCAATTTTTGGGTAATAGTTTATTTTTCTTCAATATTCTATTCTGCAGTGGAAATTTTAGACTTCAAATGGCCAAGGGCCAGTTATGGTCAAGGACCAAAAAATTTAGAGAAATTCTATTTGTGGCCAAAAGCCGGATTGAGACGAAGCTCTAATACCACTGTTGTGAACCAAGCCGGTTCACCAGGTAAATACCCAATGTAGATAGGATAATAGGTTATAATCCATAAAGGATAATATATTAAATAATAATGTATTTGAATATGAGATAATGAGATACAATATGAATGAGGGTCTTATATACTCACACGGGGTGCTTTTCCATGAAGAGACATGACTTTTCATTGGAAAGGTATCTCTTCATTAATTATTCATTGACTATTATAATATATTTATATTTATTATTATATATTATATTCATAACATTAACCATGAGTACCCACTTTCATAAAATGAATTTCTTTCCCAGGTCGAACTTCACACATTATATATAAAATGGCCATTAAACAAGGCATTTGAAGGTGGGCTCTTCATTTAAAATTTATATGAATGAATCAATCATGTTTTTACCCATGTGCTTTAAAAGGCACATATGTGAAGGTGGAAAACCATTTTTTATTATGAGTTTTGTTTCATTTCAAACTCAAGGGAACCGCTTCCTATTTTGGCCAGCCATTTCGACTAAAAAAAAATATGCAGCCAATGATCAGAGGGCCATTTGCACATTATATGGAAGGGCTGTGAACCATAGAGCCGCCTCCCACTCGTTGCATGGAATACTGGTTGGCTGTTTAGGAGCCAATAACCAAATGGTAAGGGACGCCACATGGAATGGGGTTTGGGGTTGTCTCGTTGATAGAATGAGTTTGGATCATAGTATGGGGCTGTCATCTTTGGGATTTTAGTGATTTTGATGGTTCTCTATGGTTGTGAAGTGTGGGTCAACAGTACATTTGACTTACAGTGGAAATAAATTGAGAAGATTAAAAAACGCTTGATTATAAACAAGTTTAAAATTAAAAGTTTATCATGCTGAGTGAAATGGAGTTGCTCCTATTAAAGCAATTGCTATGGTGCATCTCATAAGATATCTAAAAAAATTTGAGCAAATGGAATACGGTCGGTGGCGTAAGGTCGTCTTCAATGACTTATTGTGTAAAAGAAAGAAGACGTGGATACGGAAAAATATTAAATGGCTTAGTAAATGGATATTCACTTGAACATGTGCCCTACGAATAGTAAAGAGATAAAAGCTTTTGTTATTGATAGGTTCCACAATCGAACCTGGGATAAAGGACTAGGGAGAAAGAAAGAGTATTATATTGAAGTGTTTAACCCCACTTACAATCATCATAAAAAAGGGTACATCGGGGTCAATATATCTTGGAGAGCCAAAATGCTTATTGCCCAATTAAGAATCAATTCCCATCAACTTTGTTGTGAAACCGGGCATTGGTAAAGACCAAAGGAAGCTTGGGAAGAAATGGTGTGTATGTTCTGCACCTCCGGAAAAGTGGAAACAAAAAAACATTTCATTTTAGAGTGTGAAGCCTTCAAAGACAGTAAGGACAGCTATGTAAATATCTTGACAGCTAGCTTTTGGAATAATTTATTCAGTGAGAAGACAATGGAGAAATTGGGAGAGCTCATCATCAAGCTGAACAAAAAAAGCGTTGAAATGCAGAAAATCAATGGATAAGGCGGTTTGTCCCATAAACTATTGTTAGCCTTGTGAACCTTAAAATAATTTCTTCTTCTACCTTAAACATTACTATGTACCTTAAACATTACCATGTAGCTAGCCACTTATTTTTAATTTGATGGAGCCGCCCAACATCAAAACTGCTCACATATATTCTTGGCGTGTTAAAGCATGAAGTCGTGGCATCAATCTCATGGGTCCGTTGTAACATTTCAAGAGCCAACTGTTGCATAGATGGGGCCGCCTTCACATTTCGAGCCAGTCGTATTCTACATCAGAATTTTGTTTATTATGGATCGTATGATTGGTAGCCTGGATTATTTGATGAGGCCGCCTCCATATTTGAACTGAGCCACTTCTATTATATAGAACAACATTTTAAAGCCAAGCCATCGAGCTTAGAAGGGATCAAAAAATCTGTTGAAGCCACCTTCCTTTTGTTGAACAGTGGCATGTTATCTTTGAGGACATGGATACAGGCTCAGGTTTTGGGCCCACGAAAATATGGTTTATGAATCTGTTTAAATGAGCCGATTTAAGATGGGTTCATCCCTTGTATACAGCTTGATGCGCATTGATATGGATACCACATCCATCTAATGTCTTTGGTTGATATTTTGTATGGGCCCTTTGATCTAATTCGCCCATTTATGAGACTTTTGTAGTTCTTTCTAGTGTTTTCTAGAAAATGAAAATAATATTTTGTTTTGTGAGAGAGAGGTTGAGCTAGAGACCCTATAAAATGAATAGCTCCCTCACCTCTAGAGGATGGTTAGATTTGTGGGACTTCTCTCCCTTGGAGCTTAATGAAAAATCTGTTGGATGTGTTTTGGAGGTTCTGCAAGTACATTGTGGGTGAGATTGTTTGTGTTTCTTCTGGCTATTTCTCTCATTTGCTAAAATATTTAGACATATGCTCTAGGAATAAGAATCTGATATACTCTTTCCTTTTACATATTAAGTTGTCATTGGGGTAGTGCTCATGCTTGCATCTCTTTGTCTACTTCTTGGATGAATGCACCTTGACATTATTCTTGATAGCTGTAATTTCCTTGAGTGTTGGGTGGTATCTACTCTAGTGCTATCCCTGAATATATTTTTGCAATTTAAGACAGCAACGAAGGAGTTCATGCAGCTTGTACTTTTCAGTTATATGATCATCTTTCCATCTTTAGAACAACCTCCCATTTGAACTTTGTTGTGACCGCATTTGCCCAATGGACAAGGCACTAATCTCCAGCCCTACCATTCACTTTATTTCTTCAGCTTCTATAACCCTGTTTTGCTGGGAATAACTCTTCACATTGTTATCACTCCAGGAAACTCTCCTAGGCTGTAAGTCGGAGATCCCTGGTAACTAACTCTTTTTGGGAAATGTTTTCTTAATAATTGATGTGGTTTTTGGATCAAGATGAATATCTAGGGACTGGATTGTGTGTTCAAGACTGTCTAGAAATATAAAATCTCACAAGGCCTTCTAGTAATGTAGTCAGACAAGGTTTGATTAAATGGAAAAGAAGATAGCTATTGAACCAGATTATACTCATATAAAACAAGCACAATGAGTTTAATAACTAAATAAATAACTTATGATTCTCAACTTAATCAATCAATTAGTGAGATGACAGTCACATGCAGATTGAATAAGCATCAATAAAGAACATTCACTCATAAGATATCNTATGTTACCTGGATGTAGATCTCCGTGAAAAAAGTTATCCACCAGTAACATTTTCAGGACTAGACTTGTAACTTCATCATGATGTATTTCAACCTGTATTTCTCCCTCCATGGAGTTGGCAATTTTGGCAAGGGTTTCCAAACCTGCATGATCCTGTGCTAGAGGTCGGTAGACTGCTGTTGTGGTTGAGTATGGCTATGTATAGGCTTCAGCCTATAAATATTCTTAAGCACGCCTTTGTTTTGCAAATTCCAATCGATCTGGATCAACTTTCCTAAATCCTTTTACAATATGCATCTATCCCAAGACATAAATCTCAAGGATTTGTTTCTGATGCCAGCTGACTAATCTGTTCTGTTAGATGATCCATTTTTTTGGTTTTTACTCCACCAATTTCCATTTCCAGATGGTTTCTCATCCTGATCTTTTGGTAAGACTTTCTGGCGCCACAGATTCAACCTCCTCTGTCCCTGATATATTTACGTGATGAGCTCCTCCATATCAACAAGCTTGATGATGATCTGAAATATAAGAATGCAGCGAACTGAAGAAACGTACACCTGTATCATTGAGTTTACTCTGTAAACTAGAATTTCGCGCCGGTATAAGAAGTTTACGGGCCGTTTTGCATTGATAACCACCAGAGAAATTAACGCACAATTTAATGGAGTTTGGGACACCTCCACATAGAGTTAGGTTCGGCGTGAGACACCCAAATCTCGGCAAACAACCGAATGCCAAAATCTGCTCCTCCTTGTGTTCAACGTGGTATACATCTTCCTGAATAGATTGACTGGCCACCTGATTAGCAGATGAGGAAGGATTTTGGATGGCACACGTCCCTTCGTGAGTAGGTGTCAATG
>JZKD02S2063990.1:85990-104906 GCA_000966675.3 Picea glauca
GTGGATAACAAGGATCTCCCTACTTCGCTCTGGGCAGAGGCTACGAGAATTGTTGTTTATATCTAGAATAGAAACCCTCATTCTATTATGGGAGAAAAGACTCTAGAGGAAGTCTTTACAGGAAAGAAACCTGATGTGGGACATTTGAGAATATTCGGGTGTCTAGTCTTTATCCATGTCCTAAAAGAGAAAAGGACAAAGATGGAACCCTCTGGCAAGAAAGGGATCTTTGTGGGGTACAATGAAACATCAAAAGCCTACAGGATGTACGTTCTTGGTCAAAGGAACATTGAGGTAAGCAGGGATGTTACATTCTATTAAGAAGTTGCATTCAAGCGTTCTAAAGAACTTACACTTGACACAGAAATGGAGGAGCCTGAAGCATCTTAGGTACAAGTTCCAGATTCAGGTCCCTCTGGTTCAGATATATAGAGGGAGAATGCGGTTGAGCCATTTGAACAAATAGAGCCAGAGGAACAGATAGAAAGACCCCTAGAAGCACCTCAGGTTAAGAGGAAACCTGCTTGGTGTATAGAAATTCTACATGAAGCAGAAAGACATGGTGCGCCATTAGGCACTTTCAGGGAGAGTAAAAGGCCACACAAGTATTCAGGTTATGTGGCACATATAGAAAAGATCAGTAATGTTGAACCCACCAACTTTGAGGATGCTGCCAAGCAACAAGTTTGGAGAGATGCTATACTGGAAGAATTCCAATCCATCATAAAAAATGATGTGTGGGAAGTGGTTTCGAGGCTGGAAGGTAAATCAATGGTCACCTCTAAATGGATATATAAGATTAAGCATGCAACTGATGGAAGTGTTGAAAAGTTGAAAGCGAGATTTGTGGCTCGCGGGTTCTCGCAAAAAGAAGGAATTGGTTATGAGGAAACTTTCACTCCTGTAGTAAGATACGCTTCCATCAGAGTGATTATATTCCTTGCAAGTTGCTTCAATTCTGGGTTGGAAACTCCACCAGATGGATGTTAAAACAACTTTCCTCAATGGCCAGGTGGAGGAAGAAGTATATATAGAACAACCAGAATGACTTGTGGTTCACAAAAAGGAATCACATGTGTGCAAATTGAGAAAATCACTTTATGGGTTGAAACAAGCACCGATGGTTTGGTACGCAAGAATTGATGGTTATCTCTAAAGTTTGGGATTCTCAAAGAGTGCAACAGATTCCAACCTGTATTTCAAGGTTGAAGAGAATCATCCATTGATTCTAGTATTGTACGTTGATGACTTGTTCCTTACAGGAGAGGAACATTTGATAGCCCGATGCAAGAGGGAGCTTGCTTCCGAATTTGAGATGAAAGACCTTGGACTCCTGCATTATTTCGTTGGTCTGGAAGTGTGGCAGAAGCCAGATGGGATCTTCTTGTCTCAAGGGAAATATACAATGGATGTACTTAAAAGGTTTGGCATGTTAGATTGTAAATCCATGAACACTCCTATGGTGTCTAACTTGAATAAGCTGCATGAGTCGGATAGTGGTTCAGACTTAATGGATCCCACTATGTATAGGAAGTTGATGGGCTCATTGATGTACCTAATCCATACAAGGCCAGATATATGTTTTGCGGTAAGTGCCTTGAGTCAATTCATGTCCTATCTGAGACACAGACATTGGGTAGCTGTGAAACATGTACTCAGGTATTTGAGAGGATCCATTGCATTTGGATTCCGATATACTTCCAGTGGAGGCGTATTACTTCATGGCTTTGTTGATTCAGATTGGGCTGGAAGCCCAGTGGACCGAGAAAGCACTTCAAGATTTTGTATCAGTTTGGGGTCAGCCATGATATCTTGGTCGAGCAGGAAACAAGGTTCTGTAGCGCAGAGTACAACAAAAGCTGAGAATATAGGAGCCAGTGACGCAAGCAGAGAAGCACTATGGCTGAGAAAGTTGTTGTCTGGGTTGTTTCAAGAGAAATTAGAAACAACAGTTATCCACTGTGATAACTAAAGTTGTTTGAAGCTCACAGAGAACCCAGTCTTCCATGAAAGGTCTAAACACATTGAGATGAAATATCATTTCATCAGAGACATGGTCCATAAATGTGCCATCAAATTGCAGTACATTTGTATTGAAGAGAAGATAGCAGACACTTTGACGAAGTGTCTGTCCTTTGGAAAATTTGTGCACTTCCGAGACAAGCTTGGTGGTGCTAAAAATGTCTCCGTCGCCGAGAGGGAGTGTTAAACTTAAAGTGACGACATCGTGAGACATTCTCCAAGACTACCTTTCACAAGGAAAAACTTGAGACTTGGAGAAAAGGGTCCTGTGATCCAGGACACGAGTCAAATAGTCTTGTAAGCTTTAATTGAGCGAAAGTGAAGACAAGATAATTATGCTGTAAGTCGGCCGTAATTGAGCCAAGACTGATGTTTCCTAAATGGCAAAAGTGATGTGAAATTCTTCTAGGTCACTCGAGATGGATAAAGCTATGAGACCTTGTCTAGGGTCTAGCCAACTCTAGATAAGCCTCTATAACATGTGACCAAATTGTGTTGGAGAACTGAAGAATCACATCCCGAGACAAATGATCTTTACTTATACTTGAGTTGCAAATATGTAATGAGCTAGTGCTTTGACACGTGTGACCATGATTATCATGAGGGAACTTGTGTTTGCTTAAGTATGAACAAACTCCTACATGTAACATGACTTAACAAAGTCATACACAAATTGTGAATGATCTAAAAGTGAAGATTTTGAAGTATAAGCGACTAAGTGTGAATGGGTTTAACTTAAGTAATTATCAATTAAGATAACTTGAGTGATTATCAAGTTAAGTAATTATATAATTAACTAGAGTAATTTTTAAGTTAAGTAAATTAAGTTAAATAATCAAGTTGAGATAAGTTGAAGTGATTATTAACTTATGTAATTATTAAGTTAAATAAATAAGTAATTATCAAGTTGAGATAACTTGAGTGATTATTAACTTAAGTAATTAATAATTTAAATAATAAATAATTATTAAAGATAAGTATTTAATGACTTGAGTGATTCTCAAGTTAAGTAATCAATTAAGTTAACTAATTATTCAGTTAAATAATTGTTAACTTAAGGAAACAAATCGACTTCTGAAAGAAGTCAACCTCAACTCTAAAGGAAGCATAAGAGAACTATCCTAACTATAGCGAATCTCTTGTAGAAGATCAAGTCATTGGTATTAAAAGAAACCTAAGCATGTAGCAAATGTTCATTCTTTTTTTGTCATAGAGAGGAAGAGATCAAGGTTTTTGTAACATGGCTTTAGCATTCCAAAAGAGAAGGTGATCTTCTGCAGAACAACAACACATTCAATCTGCCATTGTAAGGTCTAGAGGTCACACATACTCAAGAGATCACTTGGGATCTCTCACGGTTTCAGTGAGTTCATAAGCACACCCTCATTGTATGTGTAAGAGCCTAACGACCTATTCTATCCGGTCCTAGCTCAACTATTTGCTAATATGAAAAGATCATTTGTTGCTGGGGTTTTTCCAATTGGTTTTCCCCAGGGTAAATCTCTGTGTACTTGTGGATGCAAAGTTTATTATTGTGCTTCTGTTATGGTGAATTTGAGCTTCAACTTTAAAGTCTGAATTTAAGTAGAGTGCTAAATTTTAAAAAATAAATCAGATCTAAATATCACCATAAAATTAACATGGTATTAGAACTCAGGGTGTGAAGTCACTCAATTTTGCAACAACTTGAGTTCACACAGGGTCCTCGAAGCACAGTTCAGTGTAGCCAACAAAGATGACTTCCATTTCAGTGAAGCTTGAAGACAGGCTTGAAGGAGCATCCAATTTTAATGTTTGGAAAGCTAGAATTCTGAATATTCTAGAAGAGCATGATTTGGATTCCTTTTTATCTGGTGTAGTAGAGGAGCCTACTGCAAATACAGGTAGGACAAATTTCAAGAAGAACCAAGAAAAGACAAAAAGAATCCAGTATCTCATGACAGTTCAAAACATGTCGAGATTAAGTTTCATTACATTTGAGACATGATGTTGAGGAAAGCAATACCAATGTGATACCTTCCTACAAATGAGCAGATTGTAGATGTTCTCACCAATCCCCTTGCCAAGTTGAAGTTCGAGTACTTCCGTGATAAAAATTGGAATGGTAGAGAATACCCCTCTCGCTAAGAGGGAGTATTGATGGTTGCAACTTTGTATGATCAGCTTCGTGAGACATTCTCCAGGTTGTACTCCTCGATGGACTGAGCTGGGTTGACCTGTGACGATATACTAGGTTGGTGCCCAACGACCCTTGATGTGCAACTCAAGCAGTTGGGATATTATACTGGGTTGGTGCCCAATGACCCCTGGGTGTATCCCATGTGGTTGGGATATTTTTCCAGGTCGTAATCCTCGATGGACTGAGCTGGGTTGACCTATGACGACATACTGGGTTTGTGCCTAGGGACCCTTGGGGTGTAGCCCATGTGGTTGGGATATTTTTTTCCAGGTCGTACTCCTCGATGGACTGAGCTGGGTCAACCTGTGATGATACTCCTCGATGGATTGAGCTGGGTCAACCTGTGATGATACTCCTCGATGGACTGAGTTGAATATGACACTTATTGATGGACTAATAAGTTGTATTGCGTTGGTTCCCAACGACCCTTGGGGTGCAGCTCAAGAGGTTGGGATATTATACTGGGTTAGTGCCCAACGACCCCTGGGTGTAGCCCATGTGGTTGGGATATTTTTCCAGGTCATACTCCTCGATGGACTGAGCTGGGTTGACCTATGATGACATACTGGGTTTGTGCCTAGGGACCCTTGGGGTGTAGCCCATGTGGTTGGGATATTTTTCCCCAGGTTGTACTCGATGGACTGAGCTGGGTTGACCTATGATGATACTCCTCGATGGACTGAGTTGAATATGACACTTATCGATGGACTAATAAGTTGTATTGGGTTGGTTCCCAACGACCCTTGGGTTGTAGCCCAAGCAGTTGGGAAACTATGGGTTGTATCCCATTGTCCCTTGGGGTGTAGCCCAAGTGGACACGTCTTGTGGTTGTAGCCCTTGACGATGATGACACACACTACGAGGTTGTATCCCTAGTGTTCTCTAACAGGTTGTAGGCCCTAGACGAGATTGATAGGTCCACATTGGTTGTAGCCGTGTCTGACGTGATGATGCTACCAGTAGCATGGTGTGTGTGACCATGGCATGGTCTGAGGACCATGGCATAGCCTGCGGGGCTACGAGGACCAGAGGAGAACATCATGGAGAATACCTCCCTAGCTAAGTGGGAGTGTTGATGTTTTTGGTAGCAGTGGGAGGTATTCACCTCCGTGACAACTTTTTCTTAGAGATGAAGATGCCAAGAAGTCAAAGAATAACCATTAAACAGATCAAAGAAGCCTCAGATGAAATTAGAAGATCCTAGAAGAGAAGTCCACTCCACATATTAATAATAAAGAAGAAATATAATGCTCCATAACTAAAGTCGGCCCCACAGGGAAAAGACAAAGTGAAAATATATTTTCCAGAAAGAGAGGTTGACCCTACTGGAAAAGACACCTGCTCAGTCCAGTATAAATAAAGGTGACGCCTTCTTCATTTGGCACACACTCTCACTCATCTATAGCGTAAGTTTAGTGGAGAGTTGCAGCTGCAGCTGTCCAACAAAAGGAGGAAGGGAAAATGGTGCACTTTGGCTAGGGTTTATCTTTTGTCTTGGTGGTGCGCTAGTTGAGGCCAAATACTCGAGCGCTTTGGGTAGTGTTTGATGTAGCTGCATTGCTAGTTTATCTCTTGTGGAGATAAGTATTCTCCTTTGTTAGTTTGCTCTAGTGGATAGAGCTGGTTCTTAGTTATATTGTGTTGGTAACGATATTCTCTCTAAGAAAAGTTGTTGGGTTTTTCTCCCTTGTGAAGAGGGGTTTCCCAGGATAAATCTATGTGTCTTCTTGTGCTTCTTTATCTGTTGCTTATATACTTCAGTATATGGTTATTGAATGTTAAAAGAAGATCCAAATGCTATGGAAAATCTAATGTTAACAAAACTAATGAAAATTCAACATAGTTTATCTTTAGATGTGAAATTGCAGAACTTGAACAAAAGCAAGCCATGAAAATGATCAAACCATAACACCAGTCCCCCCTAGGGGGAAAAGAAAAGTGGGGAGTATGTGGTCCACTTATTCTATTATTAGGATTACAATGCTTTCTTTTTAGGTGGGCTTGTGATTCTTTATAAATGAGGATCTACAAGTATTACAAGGTTTCAAATTGTTTAGTCTTCAAAGGGGTGCTTCCAGGGGACCTAGATGCTCCGATTCCACCAAAATCTGGCAAAGTCTCCCCTTGTTTATTGAGCAACCGGAAAAAACAACAAGTAATAGAGATCAAATGCACCCAAAAGACACTTTAGAAGTGCCTTTGGATCATAAACTTGAGTCGCCTTAGAGTGCCAAGCAAGCCTTAAGCACAAGCAAAAGTTTCCAACTTAGACAGTTACAATATCTCATATTTTCACGTATCGCAATGCAATGATGTTGTTTCTTCAATGCAAGAATATTAGTGCCTTTAACTGTTGGGTTGTGGAGTATAAAAAATTAAACAACTAGTTAAGCTACTTCCTTGGGGGTGTAATCCCTTTTACTCCCTAAGGCAAGCTAAGATAGCTAGGAAAGACCTTAGGAGGGTGTAAACCCTTTTAGTTCTCCTAGGAATTCCTTATGCAAAAAAGTATTTCAAGACAAATATAATGGACTTAGTGGGGTTGTATGCACTTATACTCCCCAAAAGCTTAAGCAAATTAACCTTGAAACTAAGAAGAGAAGCAATAACAACAAAGATTCCTTACCTAGTCCAAGCATTAACAAGATAAACCTTCTTTTAACCAAGAATATCCACCACAAAGCAAGAAATAGTCCTCCACTAGAGATAGCGCATCATCCATCCATCCCATAGCCAAAGTAAAACCATTACAAGAGAGAGTGACGAGAGAGATGTAAAAATGCCCAAGTAGGGCGCAAATTTCAGCCAAGGAGTCTCTTCTCCAAAAAATGTTATGTTCAAATGACAAGGGTTGGTCTCTATTTATACTAATCCTCTAAAAAGAGTTTGTCCACTTAAAATTAGGGTAAACCACAAAGTAAGGGGTCAATGACCCTTACTTTGCCCCTTTACAAGCTAAATTCAAATTTAAAATAAAAAAATGCACAATAGAAACCCTAATGTGATGTCATCCCTCTTCTAGGGTGACTTTTTGACACTTTTTGCAAGTCGTTGGAGTGGAGAGAGGAAGTCGTTGGGACTTCTAGGGCCTCACTCTCATGTGCTAGGTCTCCCTCTTCCAAGCCAAGCCTTCTCCAAATCAACACGTGCCAAGTATCAAGTAGCAACAACACCACCACCACAACCCTAGCCCTAGGGTGACATCAAGCTCCTCAAAGTGACGTTTTAGCCTCAAGAGCAAATCGTTGGGCTAGCAAAGGGTTGGGTTACGTCCTTTGAGATTTCTCCTCAGGCCTCCAAAGGCTAGCATCGTCGTTCGGTGTATGGGCCATGGTATCCAACCTGTGGGCTTCAAGCTCCAAGGAAGCCCAAGCTAGGTATAAAGATCATAACTTCAATAGATAAAGATGCAACTAGATGTTCATAAGATCACAATTATGCCATAACAATTGAAGAGAAACGAGGTACTATCAGGCTGCTAAATCTGGTCTGTCTTTGACCGGATTTTAGCTCTAAGTTTGACTTTCCGAAACTGTCCTTTGCTGCGTTTTAGGACAACAAACTGTTTGGTTACTTTTTGCTGATAATTTTTGTGGTTAAGTGTCCTTTTGAGGTGCCCTTGCAAGTGTTTTTCATACCAATGATTAGCACATACAATATAACTCAAGACAGATAACACTCCTCACAATCTTTACAACTCTAAATGTTGTTCTAACATATCTAATCATGCATGAAATTGACACATGGTTTTGGTCAACATGACCCTCATCCCCTCTTCTCTTCACTTCCTTCTCCTCACCCAAGTCTCTCAAGTGAGCAAGTGAATAATGAATCTCTTCTTTGCCCTATTCCCTCCTTTAGCCTCTCTTTGGCCAAACCCTAAAAGATCAATGGCCTAGATCCAATCTAGTCAAGTCTAATCAATTGGTGAGATTTAATCCAAAAATCTCACCTAGGAAATCCACTTTCCTTAGTTTGCTTTATGTCCTTTAACTCACCCACAAAGTGAATTAAATGTCACTTTAATGACTTAAGTGACATATTTCCCTTTTGACTTAAATCTCCTAAGTCAAAGTGAAATTAGAATCATAAAGTAAAGTAATGAGGGTAATAGTCTCCCCCTTTGTGTTTAGAGACTCACAAACACAAGGGGACCACTTTCCAAGGTACCCAAATCTCAACAACATCTACATAGTTAGAGGCATATCAGTTTAAACACTCAAACCTGGAGTCTTAACCTTTTAGGGAGGATGCATTGTTTTTTTGAATGCACTGAATCTGAGATCTCTTTGGATCTACATATTGCTATTTGGACAAAGGTCCCTTGTACATCCCCTACAAACACATTCATGTTTTGCTAGATAATATAACTTGAAAAACATATACAGGTGCATACCTAGAAGTTCTTAGAACCATCCGGCTTGTCTTCTGATCTGAAGGTTTGTGCAATTGGCAACTGCAACTGCAACTGTAACTGACAACTGCAACGAGAAATTTCAACTTTCACCAAGTTGGAATTTGAGACCACTAGGAGGTGCTCTAGGCTAGGGTGAGCTGATCTATGGAAAAATTAATCTCAACGTCGTCCAATAGGTTGCTCAACGAGCTTGGCAAGGTTTAGGTCTTGAGTAGTGGCAAATTGCAGCAATGTGGTAAATCTCACGATCTTCCTTCCAGTGATTACATTGTTTTGAAGGTAACCAACTCTAAAACCATGTTGGATTTTTATAAAATTAGTTAGCATTAGATTTACCATAGCAATTTAGATCTTCTTTCAACATTCAATAATCATATACTGAAATATAAACAAGCACAAGAAGACATAAAAAATTATCTAGGAAACCCTTCTTCACAAGGGGAGAAAACCCAACAAACTTTTCTTTAGAGAGAATATCCTTGCCAATACAATATATAACCATGAGCAAGTTCTATCCACTAGATTAAACCAAGAAAGAAGAATCCCAACAATATGTACTTATCTTCACAAGAGATAACCTAGCAATATAGCTGCCACAACCCCTAGCGAGAGCGCTAGAGTATCTGGCTTCCACCAACGCACCACCAAGACAAAAGAGAAACCCTAGCGAGGGTTATGAGGACACCCTAGCCAACCTGCACCCTTCTTCCTTCCTTCTACGTTGCACTGTTGCAACTACTGCTCTCCACTAAACTTGTGCTAGGATTGCAGAGTGATTGTGTGTGACAAATGAGGAAGGCGTCACCTTTATTTATACTGGACTGGGCAGCTGTCTTTTTCGAACAGGTGTCTCTTCAAGTAGGGCCAACTTGTCTCTTGGAAATTATATTTTCACTTTGTCTTTTTCTTGTGGGGCCGACTTTACTTCTAGAGCATTATATTTCTTATTTATTATTTTTCTGTGGGGCTGAATTTTCTTCTGGGATATTCTAATTTCTTTCGAGGCTTCTTCTAACTATTTAATGGTTTCCTTTGACTTCTTGACATCTTCATCTCTAAGAAAAGTTGTCCTAGAGGTGAATACCTCCCGCTGCTACCAAAAATATCAACATGGACTATGTGTCCCACTTATTTTATTATGAGGATTACAATGCTTTCTTTTTGGGTGGGCTTGTGATCCTTTATAAATGAGGATCTACAAATATTACAAGGTTTCAAATTGTTTAGTCTTCAAAGCGGTGCTTTCGAGGGTCCTGGATGCTCCGATTCCGCCAAAATCCGGCAGAGTCCCCTTGTTTATTGAGCAATCTGCAAAAAACCGCAAGTGATAGAGATCAAATGCACCCAAAAGACATTTTAGAAGTGCTTTTGGATCATAAACTTTAAAGCCCAAACTTGCAGAAAATTTTTAAGTACAAAAATGAAATTTTTGATGATTTTCAATAATAAAACTAAACTAAATGAGAGCTCTTTTTAGTGACTTTTGTTTGCTGTCCCAAAACAGCAAACAAATGACACTAAATAGCTCGATTATATAATGAAAATGCTCTTTAAAATAATCACTTTTGTGTGCTTTAAAATCTTAGGTAAAAGAACTTGCACAAAGTGAAACTTCTACTTTAGATCTAGCTTTTAGATATAGAAAATTGGATCTAGATCTAAGTAAGCATGCATGCAATAAAAAAAGAACTAAATCTAAAATTTTAAATTCAAACTTAGATCTAACTAGAGCATGCGAATAAAAGTAACCAAAAGAATGTGAGACTTTTATGAAGGAGAGATAGAAAATCTTGATCTTGGAACTCCTTGGGCAATGGGGTCCTTTTGGTGGAATGAAGAGGGAATTGTCTTGGAGATATTGAAGAAAGATAGATGCAACAAGCTCCACCAATCCTTCAACGTGTTGAGATCTTGAAAACTTCACAATACTTGGACAACAAAGTTAAATTCTTGGTGCTACCTACAATGGAAAGTTGGAAACTCAATGGCAAGATTAGTTAAAATAAACATATAATGCTCATTAAAATTCCAAGATAAGTAAGCAATAGGATTACAAACTCAAACTAGATTAGTAATCCTATCCTATTGAGCAACAATGCTCCTACAAAGGCCAATATTCAACAATTTAAATAACAAGCATATGAAATAACTTCACCTCAAAGTTTTAGCATTTGACAATCATCCACAAATGAGACACACCACCAATGACCTCCAAAGTCTTCCTTTCTTATTCCAATAGCTTCAAAGATTTACAACAAGTATTACATCAAGCATAATCTAACTCCCCATTAGAAAAATAGAGGAGGGTCGACTTGATTTTATAGCACAAGAGGTGATAATCCCAAAGCTAAAGCGTGGGACACGTGGAAGAGGGTGCATGTCTAGAGGTAGATGATATGCCACCTCTCCAAGTAGTGGGACGAGTTCTCTTGAGTTTGAGAGGAGTCATGAAGTAGTAGCTCGCCACATGTGGAGTGGTTGGTGAAGAGGGCGAGTCATCCCTTTTGGGATTGAAGCCCCTCTTCCCTTAATGCGTCGTCTCATCAAGGTAGGTCGAATCTCATTCTTGGGATCTCCACCCTTGGACAACTCATCAATCAAGTCGCCTTCCTCCAGTTAACTTGCCACCTATTTCTAGAGCTCAAGACATGAGGAAAACATGTCTGAGACATGTTCCCTAAATAATAGGCTTGCTGATTTTTATTGATTTTTTGCCTTTTATTTGTCTTTTTGTGAGAGAAATTGATTTTGATTGATTAAAATCACTTATTTTCACTCACAAAGTGGATACTTAGGTAAAATGAATATTCTTAGTCCAAAAATGAATACCTCCAAGGCATAGGATGCCTCCTAGTACCACCCTCCTAGTACCACTTTTATTTATTTATTTATGACCAAATTACAATTAAAAAATCCCGTTTTATGAAATTTTTTTATTGACTCAAAACATTAAAAAACCTAAGGGGGACTTAGCACAATATCCATATGACTAAAAAATGATGACCTAGTATGGTAATATAAAGATTTAAACACTAGACTTAGATTTTCCAAGCTAAGGCCTAACCATCAATACACACTTCAACTTTGGAGGTATTGAGTGAAAAAACTTAGAAATCATAACTCACCTAAAATGAATTTTAGGCAAGAAATAATTAACAAGTAAAAAAACACTCTAAAGTATGTACTCATGATCAAGTCTTGGGAGGCCAAGCCTTTTACAAAATCATCATGCCAATCTCATCTTATTACAATGCCCCACATGGGATGGAAATGTGAAAAAAGGTGGTCAATTTGACTGACTGTGTTAGAATAAGGGAAGTAAAACAGAAAAAATAATGTCTTTTTAAAATCTGTTAGAGAGAACAGTAAAGGTCTTAAATAAATCTAGACTTAGAACAAATATGTAATATGAACTGTAATATTCTAGATATGTGATAGAATTTCATTCTGTACATAGGCAGATTCAGACATAAGCTTTTTCTAAATAGATCACAGATCTGAGCAATAGTTTTTATCAAGATCTAAACAGATAGATGACAGATCTAAGTATTGGATAATCAGATCTAGAGAGTAGATAATCAGATCTAGACAATTAGATAGCAGATCTAAACAAAAGATAACAGATCTAGATAATAGATAATAGATCTAGGCAATAGATCTGATGTAGATCAGATCTAAACAAGAACAAACAGATCTAAACCATGATAAACTTTAGAATACAAATCTAGACAGATCTTACAACACACAGATCTAAACAAAGATAAACTTCAGAATACACATCTAGACACAGATCTAAACAATGATAAGCTTACAACACACAGATCTAAACAATTGAATCTAAACAAGTAACTCACCTTGAATTGTTACCTCTGATCAGTGAAGGAGTTCATGCCACACAAAAGGGATGAAGTGCCGCAAATAATATGCTCAGAAAAAGTCTAGAGTCATAGATCTACCTCAAGGGTTAGATCTCTTTCCAAGAGAATTATAGGACTGTTAAACCTCCACCAGAACTTCACACAAGTTTACCAAAGAACACCCCACAAACTCTCATGCATGAATAGAAAAGCTAGGAGGAGGGACGGTTGTCTTAAGGATGGCCCAACCACCTTACTTAGGGTGCCGCGGCCCTCACAAGAAACTCAGATAGGGGATGGTAGACTGATGAAGAGGGTTTGCTGGCTAATGAAAGGATGACTGGCTGGTAGAGAGCAACAACACCAGAACTCTCAGCAGTGGAAGGCACTCACCATACTCATAGCAGCAAAAACAAATCAGCAAGAACCTGGAACAAAACTCAACCACAAAGGAAGGTCTGAACAACTGCCACTAAAGGAGCCGCTAAATGTTGCAAGGAGGCCGAACTATTGCAAGGGAGGCCGAATTGTTGCAAAGGAGCAATCCACCACACTTAGGAGAGAGAGAAAAAATGAGAGTGTATGAGTAAAGGGGAAGGGGTCTTTATTTATACTTTTGGGTGAGGGTTAGATAAAAGAAATAATAATAAAAATAATATATTTAATTAATATAAATATTAATTAAATATTTCTTGTATTAACCCCTAAAAATACAAAACACAAACCCCAAACAAACTCAAGCCCAAAAGCCAAGGGTGGAGAGTTTAGGAGAGGTTTACTCATGTCCATATAATTCTCAAGGTGACCTTTTTAACTTTATCATCACTGCATATGGGATACATCCCTCATGTGGTCATGTCCGCCTTCAAAGAGGGTCATACACCAACAAACACTTGATCAAGGACTAGGTTGCCCCAGAACATTTATGGGGTCTTATCCACCAAGGTACAAGACCAAGGATCAACCCATGCCCCAGACATGGGTACCCTGGATCATGTCTAGGGGCCCTAGACATATCTAGGGACTTTAATTGCTTGGTCCCAGACCAAGAACCGTAGTCATATACTAGGGGCCCTCTCAAGGGTCTTTACTGCTTGGTCCCAGACCAAGAACCCCCAGTTATCTACTGGGGGCCCTAACACGGGTCTTTTCCCGTGGCACTGACTGTTTGGTCCCAGACCAAGAACCTCAAGAGTGCACTAGGGGCCCTAGATCTCGGCTAGGGTCTTTGCCATCCTCCCAAAGAATGGCTCTTGCAGTTGCTTTAAATTCAACACTCCCTATACAAACTTTGTCAGGGATAGTGGCTTGGTAAAAATATCTGCCATCTTTTCTGTCGTCGGAACATACTGAATGCTGAGAACGTTCTTCTGAACCATGTCCCGGACATAGTGGTATCTCATCTCAATGTGTTTCGATCTGTCGTGAAACACTTGATTCTCGGTGAGCTTTGTACAACTCTGATTGTCACAGTGTATGACTGTGGGTTCAAGCGCTAAACTGAACAAGTCTGAAAGTAGCTTCCTAAGACACATTGCTTCTCTGCTAGCAGCACTTGCAACAATGTATTCTGCTTCTGCAGTGCTTTGGGCTATGGAGCCTTGTTTCCTGTTGGACTAGGAAATCATCGTTGAACCCAAACTGAAGCAATACCCGGAAGTGCTCTTCCGATCCACTGTACTGCCCATCCAATCTGAATCTGTAAATCCATGGAGCATTACACCTCCACTGGAAGTGTATCTGAGACCATAAGCTATAGTTCCCCAAACATATCTCAGAATATGCTTTACAACAACCATATGTATATGCTTTGGTTCACATATGAACTGGATGAGAGCATTTATTGCATAACAAATGTTTAGTCTCGTATGTACGAGATACATCAAAGACCCAATGATCTGTCGATATAAGGTGGGGTCTTCTGGATCTGAACTTGTAACCTGATCTTGTAGTTTCTTTAGGTTAGAGATCATTGGAGTAGTCATGGACTTGCAGTCTATCATGCCAAATCTGCGGAGCACATCAACTACATATTTACTCTGTGAGAGAAAGATCTCACCTGGTCTCTGCCAGACCTCCAAGCCTAAGAAATAATGCATGAGCCCCAAGTCTTTCATTTCAAACTCTGCAGAAAGCTCCCTYTTAGTATGAGCTATCAAGTTTTCCTCTCCAGTGAGGAACAAATCATCTACGTATAAGACTAAGATAACTGGATGATTTTGTACAATCTTTATATAAAGAKTGGGATCTGCTATGCTCTTGGTGAATCCAAGACTTTGTAGAAAACTATCTATTCTACCATACCAAGCTCTCRGAGCTTGCTTCAACCCGTACAGGGCTTTCTTGAGTTTGCACACATGAGATCTTTTATCATGTATCACGAAACCTTCAGGCTGCTCGATGTATACTTCTTGTTCAACTTCATCGTTAAGAAAAGAAGCCTTAACGTCCATTTGGTGAAGTTTCCAACCAAAAACTGCTGCAAGAGAGATAATAATCCTGATTGAAGTATTCCTGACAACTGGAGCAAAAATCTCATCGTAGTCAATTCATTCTTTTTGCGAGAAACCACGAGCCACGAATCTCGCCTTGTATTTATTAATACTGCCATCTGCTGCATGCTTTATCTTATATAGCCATTTTGAAGTTACTACTGATTTTCCATGAGGTCTGGGAACTACGGTCCATACATCATTCTTTAGAATAGAATCATATTTTTCATTCATAGCATCTTTCACACTTGATGTTTGGAGGCTTCTACAAATGTGTAAGGTTTTGAATCAATCACAGTATTTAAATTAGCTATGAGACCGGAGTACTTATTTGGTTTCTTGCTTTCTTTGAAGGTGCCCTTAGGAGCTGAATGCTTTTCTGCTTCTTTCAATATCTCCCGACACTAGGTTGATTTCCTTTTAATAGGAGGTAGCTCCATGGGAAACTCAATAGTATCCCTTGAGGGATCCTCTGGAAGTTCTAAGGTTTCCTCCCTCTGCTCATCTGGAAGATGGGAAAGTGAAGAATCAAGTGGTGGAGCTCCCTACTCTTCACATGGAAGTTCTCTCGCTTGACGAAAAGTTGTTTCTTCATGAAAAGTCACATCTCTGCTTACTTCGATGAACTTTTGACCTGGGATATAAATCTTGTAGGCTTTTGAGGTTTCACTGTATCCCACAAAAGTTCCTTTCTTTCTGGAGGGCTCTAGCTTAGTCCTCTTCTCTTTTGGGATATGAATATAGACTGGACTGCCAAAGATTCTCAAATGATCAACTGAGGGCTTAATTCTGGTGAAAACTTCTTCAGGAGTTTTCACTTCAAGGGCTTTGTGTGGACATCTATTTTGAATGTAGACTGCAGTACTGGCAGCCTCGGCCCAAAGAGATAAAGGTAAGTTTTGGTCATACATCATGGCCCTAGCTGCTTCACATATAGTTCTATTCTTTCTTTCAGCAACCCCATTCTGCTGAGGGTTGTATGGCACAGTTAGCTCCCTCTTAATTCCAGAAGCCCGACAGAGTTTGTTGTATTTGAAGAAGTCAAATTCTTTACCGTTATCTGTTCTGAAAACTCGGATGTGTCTGCCTGTTTGATTTTCAACAAGATTCTTGAAATCTTGAAATCTGTTGAAAGATTCATCTTTAGTTTTTAAGAAATAAATCCAAGTTTTACGAGAACAATCATCAATAAAAATGATATAGTAAATACAACCATTCATAGATGGGGCAGTCATGGGCCCACAAAGATCGAAATAGATCTAAAATGCCATTTGATTTTCTATTATTGAGAGGATAGGGTTTCTTTGTATTCTTACCAAGTGGACAACCTTTACAAACACCATCATGCTCAAAAGAAAATACTGGCATACTTGTAACCATCTTTTGCAAACCTGGAAGTGCGTTGTAGTTGAGATGTCCAAGTCTTCTGTGCCAAAGCTCGCAGGGATTTACCGTCTCGTGAACTAGAGCTTGAACAACTTGACTTGAAATTTTATAAAGTCCACTCTCACGAGTTCCAATAGTTATAACAATGCTTAAATCTTTATTTGTGGACCACAAGAGGGCCTTTCCTTTGGAGAAAGCTACTGAGTAACCCTTAGTTTATAAAACTGGAACAAAGATTAGATTTTTCTTTAGACCAGGGACATAAAGAATTTCATCAATGTGAAAAATATTACTTGATTGAAATCGGAAAGAGGTAGATCCAAAACCTTTTATGTCAGGTGCCATCATCACCTAGTTCCACCTTTGCCTTGAATTTCTTGTCTTGATAGTTTGCAAGATTTTGTTTGAAGGCTGTCATGTGTCTTGAAGCACCGCTATCTATTAACCAAATCTCCTCTGACTTGGTAATAGTGTCGGAAAGAGCTGAGATAAGATAATATTCTTTTTGTTGTTCTTGCTCTTTGGTGGCAGCCTTGGTTTGTCTTCTTTGAGGCTCCTCTTGAGGTTTAGTCTCTTCAGTGGCAACTGAGGCTTGGAATCTTTCTCTTTTTTTCTGCTGAGAGGGAGGATTCCTGCAATCTCTTGCATAATGTTCTAGCTTATTGCAATTAAGACATTTAACTTTAGATAAACGAGGATTGAGATGAGATGGCTTACCTTGAGGTTTCTTACCTTTCCCTTTTGATTTAGGAAACTTCTTCCATTTCTTGGTCTTTGCTGCAAGAGCATGATCTTTTAGAATTGAATAATCATTTATGTTGTTTAGTCTTCCTTCTTCTTCTAAGCAGTCATGCCACAATCTTTCAAAATTGGGTTGCGATTCTCTTCCATTTACGGATGCAAGAAAAACACCCCAAGAATCAGGAAGTCCATCAAATGTTGTTTGAACAAGGTCATCATCATCTACAGGAACTCCTATTGCAATAAGTTGATCTTTGGTTTGAGCAATCTTGGAGAAGAAGGTAGCAACTATATCATCTTTTCCCATTTTCAAAGTACGTAATTGTTTCTTCAAAATTCTTTTCTGAGTTGGTGCCTTCTTTTCATAGAGTTTTGCCAAGGCATCAAAACAATCTTTGGCAGTCCTTTGATGACCAATGATGGGCATCATGCTGTCTTTGACAGAATACAAAATGATTCTCTTAGCCTTGGCTTGTTTCCTTTTGTATGCTGCCCTTGCTGTGTTTGAGGTAGGTTCTTCAATTTCCCTAGAGATCAACTCTTCTAGGTCATTCTCTTCAAGAATGTTTACTATTCTGCATTTCCAAGCATTGAAGTTGGCATCCCCTACAAGTCTGTCTTCTACTTTAACTGATGAGGAGGCCATGTTGAGATCTCTGCAAAACAACCCTAACAAAGATGGATCTGTGCAGGCTCAAGTTTATATCCTTGAGCTCTCTTAACACCCTTAGTTATGATACCTGTTAGAATTAGGGAAGTAAAACAGAAAAATAATGTCTTTTTAAAATATGTTAGAGAGAATAGTAAAGGTCTTAAATAAATCTAGACTTGGAACAAATATGTAATCTGAGCTGTAATATTCTAGATATGTGATAGAATTTCATTCTGTACATGGGCAGATTCAGACATAAGCTTTTTCTAAATAGATCACAGATCTGAGCAATAGTTTTTATCAAGATCTAAACAGATAGATGACAGATCTAAGTAATGGATAATCAGATCTAGAGAGTAGATAATCAGATCTAGACAATTAGATAGCAGATCTAAACAAAAGATAACGGATCTAGATAATAGAACAATACATAACAGATCTAGATAATAGATAATAGATCTAGGCAATAGATCTAATATAGATCAGATCTAAACAAGAACAAACAGATCTAAACCATGATAAACTTCAGAATACAAATCTAGACAGAGATCTTACAACACAGATCTAAACAAAGATAAACTTCAGAATACAGATCTAGACACATATCTAAACAATGATAAGCTTACAACACACAGATCTAAACAATTGAATCTAAACAAGTAACTTACCTTGAATTCTTACCTCTGATCAATGAAGGAGTTCATGCCACACACAATGGATGAAGTGCCACAAATAATATGCTYAGAAAAAGTCTAGAGTCATAGATCTACCTCAAGGGTTAGATCTCTTTCCAAGAGAATTATAGGACTGTTAAACCTCCACCAGAACTTCACACAAGTTTACCAAAGAAAACCCCACAAAACCTTATGCATGAATAGAACATTTAGGAGGAGGGACGACTTTCTTAAGGATGGCCCAACCACCTTACTCAGGGTGTCGCGACCCTCACAAGAAACTCAGATAGGGGACGGTAGACTGATGAAGAGGGTATGTTGGCTAATGAAAGGATGACTGGCTGGTAGAGAGCAACAACACCAGAACTCTCAGCAGTGGAAGGCACTCACCATACTCATAGCAGCAAAAACAAATCAGCAAGAACCTAGAACAAAACTCAGCCACAAACGAAGGTCTGAACAACTGCCACTAAAGGAGCCGCTAACTGTTGCAAGG
>JZKD02S2063990.1:177947-191079 GCA_000966675.3 Picea glauca
CTATGGTGGAAGACGATCCTTTTGCATTTGAACATGGTCGTCGAAGATGTGTCATGGGAACTGTTAGAGGAACGGTTCCGAGAGAGGTATCTATCGGAGGAATTCCTTGAGTGTCAGCTCAACAAGTTCAACACCTTGCAACAGGGAGACCGTATGGTGCCTGAGTACGAGGCCCATTTTTGGAGCTTCCTCGGTATGCTCTGCGCCAAAGTACCGAGAAAATTAAGGTCAACAAGTTCATGTTTGGCTTTAATGTTAGGATTCAGCTTCTACTTCGGGTACCAGGAGTACTAGACCGAATAAAGGGTGTTGGACATGTGGGGAGCCACATTACCAATGCAACTATTCAATGGAGAGGACTAGAGCATCTGGATCAGTCGAACCCACTACTGAGGGAGATTTGGGCAAGGCCCATCGGATTCATGCAACGATGAATAATCGCTAGGCATATCACCAGTCAACTATGCTAGAGACGTCAAGTACCTTCGCTGAACAGACCCTTAGTATTTTGATAGATCTAGGTGCTACAAAGAGTTTCATTTCTGGGGCAGCGTTGAAAATAATTAAGGTAAGGGCAGTCGAACATGATGAGTTTAGCTTTGTAGAAAAGGCTTATGGAGCCAAACAAAAGGTTGGTGGGAAGGTTATGGGTTGTAGCCTTAACCTGGGAGAGTTTGTCACCAGGGCCAACATGTACGTCATGATCTTAGTATCTTATGATGTCGTGATTTGTATGGACTGGTTGGAATCGCATGAGGTGATACTCAATTGTAAGATGAAATGGTTAAGCTTGGTCGATATGAGGGATAGAGACACATGATTGTAGGTCAGAACCAAGGAGTTTCCCTGAGTTTCATCTCTTCCTTGCAGCTACGGAAGAGCATGCACAAGGGATTTAAGCTTTATGTGATCCTTGCGTTAAACGAAAAGGGAGTAGCGGAAGGTCTATAAAACCTTCTGGTGGTGTGAGGGTTTGTGGACATATTCCCTGAGGAGTTACCTGGGATGCCGCCAGAGAGGGAATTGGAATTTACCATAGATCTAAAACATGGGACTGAACCGATAGCAAGAACACCTTATTGAATGTCGACACCAGAGTTACATGAGTTTAGAATGCAACTAAAGGAGTTGTTGGACCTAGGATTTATACATACAAGTGTGTCAGTGTGGGGTGCACCTATTATTTTCATATGAAAGAAGGATGGGTCATGGAGACTTTGCATTGACTATTGTTAATTGAACAAAGCAACGATCAAGAATCAGTATCCGTTGCCAAGGATTGATGATCTGTTTGATCGGATGAAGGGTGCGACAGTGTTTTCAAAGACCGAATTGAGATTAGGGTATCACCAGTTACGGATCAAGGAGGACGACATCCCTAAGATCGCCTTTAAGACAAGTTTTGGACATTACGAGTTTATTGTTTTACCATTTGGACTAACGAACGCCCCAGGGGTATTTATGAGTTTAATGAATGGGGTGTTTCGTGAATACCTGGACAAGTTCGTCCAAGTATTCATTGACTATACTTTGAATTACTCTCGGACGTTGGAGGAGCATGACGAGCACTTGCGCTTGGTACTACAGTGTCTGCAAGAGAACAATTTGTATGGGAAATTGTCTATTTGCTCATTTTATCAATCGAAGATTCACTACTTAGGGAATGTTATCTCCGACGAAGGTATTGTTGTGGATCCAACAAAGGTCGAGGCTATTAAGGAATAGCTTGCACCGACGAATGTCCTCGAAGTGTGTAGCTTCATGGGTTTAGTAGGATACTATCGACGATTTGTCAAGGTTTTTTTCTTTCGAAGATAGCAAATCCTATTACGAAATTGCAGAAGAAGAACAAGAAGTTTGTTTGGATCGAGAAATGCGTGGAAGCATTTCAGAGTCTCAAGGAGTTGTTGACAACAACACCGATACTAAAGGTGCCAGACATGGATGCGGACTTCTTGGTATGCACTGACGCATCCAAGGAAGGCTTAGGCGGAGTCTTGATGCAAGACGGTTGAGTGATCACTTACATATCGAGGAAGTTGAGAAGGCATGAGGAGAACTATGCGATGCATGATTTGGAGTTGTTAGCCATTGTTTATGCCTTGATATTTTGGAGGCACTACCTTATTGGACAAAAATTTGAAATAAAAACGGACCACTGTGGACTACAACACATCTTTACGCAAAACGACTTGAACGCGCAACAACGACGATGGTTGAAATTTATTAGCGAGTATGATTTCGAGAATACTTACATAAAGGGAACAATGAACAGAGTGGTTGATGCATGGATTCAGAGACCACACATATTTTCGGTGATGCCTCTTCAAACGAATCTACATGAAAGGATTCTAACTTTACAACACGATGATGACTAGTATAAAGAGGTCAAGGATTTTATCGGACAAAACACATGATGGTACCAAGACTTGAAGGATTTACGTTGGACGACAACAGATTATTGAGATTTAAAAATCGAATTTACGTACCACTGAATGACGAGTTAAGGAGTTTGATCCTAAACAAGGCTCACAGAGCTGTGTACATGGATCACCCGGGAGTCACGAAGATGAGGGAAGACCTTAAACCCTTATTCTTATGAAAATGAATGAATGTAGACATAGTCAACTACGTGGCAAGATGTCTAGAATGTTAGCAGGTGAAGGCTAAACATAGTCATCCAGCAGGATTACTAGAGCCACACTCTATTCTAGAATTGAAATGGGAGGTCATTTCGATGGATTCATTATTGGATTGCCACTGACAATAAGGAGACATGACTTGATTTTTGTGGTAGTTGACACTATGACGAAGTGTGCTCATTTTATTCATGTGCATACGACGTATTAGGAAACTGACATAGCTAGAGTTTTCATCAGTGAGATTGTGAGACTGCATGGCGTGCCTAAGAGGATCATATTTGATCGAGGATCAATTTTTACTGGATGATTTTGGACTAGTTTCCAAGAGGCTTTGGGAGCCCAACTTAAATGTAGTACTCTGTATCACCCAGAGACAGATGGGAAGATCGAACAAGAAAACCAAATCTTAGAGGACATGTTGCACATGTACGTTATGGACCAACATAAGCGTTGGGAAGAATTCTTGTCACTAGTAGAAATTGCGTATAACAACAGTTATCAAAGCACCATTAAGATGACGTCTTTCGAGTTTCTTTACGAGTGATTGTGTCAGACACCTTTGAGTTTGGATTGACTTGAGGATAGGGTCCTGGTCGGACCAGAAGTGATCCAAGAAATGGAAGATCAAATGCAAACAATAAGATAAAGGATCAAGGAAGCGTAGGACGAACAAAAGAGTTATGTCGATGCGCATCGTGTTGACCATAATTACGAAGTTGGTGATCGAGTATTCTTGCAAGTGAAACCGCATAAGAGTTTGATAAAGTTTGGAAAGGGTGCTAAACTCTCTCCTAGGTTCGTGGGACCTTTCGAGATTGTGGAAAAGAAGGGGCTCGTGGCCTATTGACTAGCCTTGCCTGATTCTTGAGGTGTATGCACGATGTTTGTCATGTATTGGTTTTGAGACATTATATTAGTGATCCTACACATTTTATTAACATGAGTTCCTTGCAGGTATCTGACGTGGGTGCGCTCACGACAGAGCCAATATGCATCTTGGACCATCGCATTTGACAATTACGACGTCGAATAGTAGATCAAGTCAAGGTCCAGTGGGACAAATATAGTCCACACTCGACGACTTGGGAGGACACATATGATATGTGTCAACGATTTCCATTTTTGTATGATAGGTAGACTTATGATACTGTGATACACTTTATTTCAGCACTTATATATTGTGAAACTTCGAGATGAAGTTTAGACCAAGAGGGGGTGTATGTAACATCTCACTCTTGTGCACACTAAGCAAACTTATTCTTTGAGGACACTTGCTTGCAAGTGATCCGGGTCATTATACTATTGGTCGTTTCGATTATGATTATGAGATATGATGGATTTGATGATATGTTATTTTGTTGTATTTATGTATACAAGTGTTATTGACTGGGTTTTCTTGAGTGTGCAGGACTTTGGACATTGAGATGCAGAGGCATCGATGATAGCCCTTGGACACCAGATTGAGTCAGGGAGTGGACTGTTGGGTTTTAATGTTGTTGATGTGACATATGTACATATTATTAGATGTTATGATGATTGATTATTATTGCTAACATGATTCGTTGATGGATGAAAGTTGACGATAGCTTGTTGACCAGACTCACATGTGGAGTAGATGGGTCACGCAGGACAACCAAAGACTTTGAGGGAGAGGTGTGGCAACAACCCTATCATAGCCTACTAACACTCTCATCGTGGCTCGAATTGTAGGTTAACGATTACCTAGTTCAAGAAGACCCACGATGCCATGAGTGCAGACTGTGACAGTTGCTCATGATGATTCTAGGGGGCGCACAGTACGGTAGGTGCCTTATTCCTTAAAGGCCCTTAGTCTCCCACAAGATCACCTGGCGGAGTATTGACTCCAGGGGTTTGATGTCTACCAAGTCAGTCAAGATGCAAGTGGCACCCTTGGAGCACGTAGTGCGTCGTGAAGGGCATGTTGTGCAAGGAAAACAGAAAGAGGCGAGTGGCACCCTTGGAGAACCTAGTGCGTCCTGAAGGGCACGTCACAATTTTAACTAGTAAGTGAATAAACCTAGACGGTCTTGAAATGAATGATGAGATAAGTAAGATTTAAAAACAATTTTCCCTAATAAAAATGTCGCCCAACCTAGTGAAATTAAAATCTAGGTCTAAGTAGAACATGTGGTAAAAAAAATAATATTAATAAATAAACATGTAACAAGAAGGGGTCAGAAATTCAAATTTATTTATTAAAGTCAAAATTATAATGGAGGATTAAAATTTTAAAAAGGGAAATGGTTTTTTTAATCTATTTTTGCTAATTTAATTTTAGTTAAAAAGAAAAAGGGTAAATTCTTATTTTATCTACACTTGCTAAATTGTTTTTTAGTTAAAAAGGGAAAAGACGGAAACTTAAAGGAAAAAAAAATGGAAACCTAAAGAAAAGGGAAAACGTAAAGAAAAAGTTGAATGTCTAACTTAGTAAGGAACCTTGCCTTGGGAACTTGCTATTTATGAACTCAACTAGGAATTAAGTAAGGCATAAGTCATTTAAGATTTGTAGGGGAATATTGGGACACCAAGGAGTGTTTTTAGGAATGCTTTTAGGTGGGTGAGGGAAATAGGAATAATTAATTAATTAATAAAATTAATTTTCTAGTACAATTAGGAGATCGAGTGACATGTGTACGGGGGAGGTTTTTCCTAATTAATTAAATGAAAAAAGAATTTAATGAGAATTTGAGAAACTAATTACTTAAAAACTATATAAAAAGGATGGAGGAGGAGGAGTATGTATCTTATCTTTTTGTGTAACGTTGCACTATTGAATTTTTGTCTTAATTGAACTTCTCTTGTGGGAGTTGGGATTCCTAGCTTGGGTAATTAGTGGTAGCTTGACCTTGCGAGGCGAGCTGGGTGTTAGCAGTTCTATGGTATTGTGTGTGTGGCCCCTTTGTGGCTTGAGGGGCTCAGGGGGATGAAGAGTACCCCTAGCGTTGGCTGGGAGGTATCGGTGAGGTCACATCGGTCGACAAGCGAGAGTTGGGCAGAGCACGCGTGGGACAATGACTCGAAAATTTTGCATTTGGCTATGGTACACATGTGCATATTTTGAATGCTAGTTTAATATCGTTCTTGCTCTTTCAGTACTGTACTTCTATTGTGTTAACATTATGTTTTATTCAACATTTTATGATCAAGAAATTAAATTCATCCCCACCTTATGCTCGTTGTATTTTGAATTGAATCCCTTTGGTGAACCTAAACTCTGATTGCAATGACTTCTTTGCGTTATGTTTTATTGATTATTACAAATAAAAATTTGTGTTTTTATCTTTTGTTCCTTATCCCTTTAGTTAATAGTTTGTGCCTGAGCATTCGGCCAGGAGCCGAATCGACGATCGTCACTCTGGTGTTTAAAGACCCATATATTCAAATGCCCTGCTTTCCTATGCATAGATAATAAGTGAAGGATAAATTTCTCCCAGCTACCTAGCCCTTACTTATCTCTACATTTTTCTCTTACGATTAATCTCAAATCCTTGCGTTTTTGGATTGATTCATTGCAGAATGATTTATCTTTGCATTTCTGTGAATGAGTATCTCTATGTTTGATCGATTTGGCTCTGATTGATTAATCTCTACATTTTCTTTTTGCAAATATCTGTGTCCTCCCCCCAAAATGTTACCCTGTGATTCTCTTTTATATACAACATTCACCCTATGCATTTTGTGGCACATGACACGACATTTCACCCCAGATTTTCGTGGCGCTTGCACAACATTCACACTACGAAATTCGTGGCTCATTACACAACATTCAACGCGATTTTTTGGGGGATATTACAAAGCATTCAACCACGATTTTCCTTGCACATTTCCCAACATTCAACCATGATTTTTCGTGGCACACTACACAACTTCCACCCTACACATTTCATGACACATTGCACAGATTTTGCGCCAAGTTCTGGCGATTTTACCTCTACGATTTCATATATAGTTATGACAGCGTTATCGAGCATTTGGCTCTGAGATTCCATGTATATAAATGACAACAATATCAATTATTATTTGCTCTGTGAATTCATCTATATTTATGCCAGCAATACCATTTATTTACTCTGGGATTTTAATATCTATTGACTGAGAATTTACCCATAGCTAATGGACAACGATTTAATTGCATTGTTGTTGTGCATGACAACGAATTCATGTAGTGATTGTATGATAGTGATTTTAATTTTATTAGATAGTGATATTGTTGATTCCTTGATTACAAGACAACTATATATTTTGGATAGCGAATTAATATATTTCAAGAATTAATGTACATCGAATTAATAGATATTCAATAATTATTGGACAGCGAATTAATATATTTCAAGAATTAATGGACAATGAATTACTTAATACAATGAATTAATGGACAACAATATTCAATAAACTAGTGAGTTGGGTAGCGATCCATTTGTCTTAGCATTTTAAATTCACTTTTAAAATGTATTTTACACAATGATCTTGCTGGGCATCGATCTTTTTTCTTAGAGTTTCAATTTTTCCTTGATTACACAACGAAGTCTACACATCGATGTCCTTGAATGTTTATTGTTAGATAGCATAAGTCTACACATCGATTTCCATATATTTAATTATTAGACAACGTGAATATTGATGTCATATGTTGGACAACGTTTATATGTTGTGACATTGTTTATATGTTGGACATCATTTATATATTGTGAAAACGTTCATATGTTGGACAACATTTACATAGATGACATCGATTTTATATACATTGGTATAGAAGACGATTCTATATTCAATTTTGTATATGACAACAATCCTATTCTATATGACAACAATTTCATTCTATATGATAGTGATTATATTCTATATGATAGCGATTCTATATGATAGAGATTCTATATGACAACAGTTCTATTTTATATTATATTTTCTATATGACAACAATTCTATTCTATATTATGTTTTGTATTACTAGACAACAATTTCATATTCTTAATAGACAACAAGGGCGTATGTTTGTAGACAGTAATAGCATATACTATTAGACAATGATTGAATACAATAATAATTACCAATAAATACAGTAATAAATACAACAAATATAGTAACATCAATATATAGATTATATAGATAACGATTTTTTTGCATCCATTAAATAGCGATTTCATTATATAGATCCTGTCATCGTTCCATAGATAACAATTTTATTATATTGTTTCAGTCCAAAAGATAGCGTATTCACTTTTAAAGGATACGTTTTATATTGTTTTAAAGGACATGTTTCATGTCTATTTCAATTTAAAAGATAGCGGATCGATCCTTAGGAAAATACTTATCGGATATCTGGAATTGGAAAACAGATACAATGAACTATTTTTTGATAGTAATTAATTTTATGAGTACATATTGACGTATGTTGGCATTGAATTTGTTGCGCTAGGAAGTTATTATGATGTATGATTGTTATAGTAGTCAGATTTCCCTTGCGTCTTGTTGACTTTCCAATTGGGTGCTTAGGTATAGTCTTCATGTTTGATAGTTATTTCAATCTCCTAGCGCGTTGGATGTTTTCTTGGGATATTGGTCTAGATATGTTATGTTGCGCCTTGGTGACTATCGTGCCTATTTCCTTGTGATAGAATGATTCTTGATGAGGGGATCATTGTGCACCATGATGTATAGATGTGAATGATAACCTGGTTGAAGTCTTGTGCTTCTTGATGTGGGAATTTGTTCATTGTAATTGTTGTTGGTACTTGGTTGAACACCTTAATGCGTTGGTTCTGTGCGCTGTAGAGGTTTCTAATTAATGGTCGACAAAGCCGTTGTGTTGGGTTGGTTGATGTTGTCTTTCATCTTTTAGGTGTTTCCTTGCTTGCGTAGGGCGGGTAGTCGTTTTTATCTATCTATTGATTATCACATGTATCGTCTAGTTGCATGATGTGCTAGTGTGTTGAGTCATTGTGGTCTGTTGCTTGATCTGCGTGCGTTGTGTTCGTCATCAAGTTGTGTGGTTTAACCGTTGTCGTTGTTTCCTTCCTTCTTAAAAAAAAAAAATTGCACTTGCTTGTGTCGCTTGTAGTTGTAACGATGGGGTCATTACAGTTTGTTCCTTCTTTCCATCATCATTTTTCTTGCGTAATTACCCTTTCTGTTTTCCTTATCATTTTTACACCTTTTTATGCCCAACTCGTGAATTCATGGCTCAAGGTAATTTTTTTCATAAACTTTGGAAGTTTCCTTTGAATTTTGATTAAATCGTAGATTAAGGATTGTTTACTCTATATTTATTTATGTCAAATAATCATTCAAGTTGGAGTTACTATAGATCATTTCTATGGAACAAGATTATTGTTGTTGATCCTTGCTACAGATCGCTTTAGGTCCGTGTTGTAGATCACTTCATGCCCGTGTTGTAGATCACTTTAGGACATGTTGCAGATCACTTTAGGCCCATGCTATAGATCACTTTAGGATTGTGTTGTGGATCACTATAATTCTTTGCTACAGATCATTACAGGGTTATCAAATTGATCTGTATTGTGAATCTATGCTATGGATTTGTGTGTGAGTTGATGTTTTGGATCCTATGTTATGGATGTTGAAGGGTACCTTTTGAATTTATGAATGGTTATCCCAACCATATAAACATCCACTACAATAGAAATATGGTTCTAGGTGTGCAATGCAACTATAAAACTATTATTGAGAATATGCCCACACACTTAATGATTAGCAACTAAATTTATTCTTTCTAGCTCATATTTTATAAGATAGTTAGTTATACCTTGTCGACTTAAGGAATCTATATTTGAATTTGTTTGAATGGTTCGAGAATCTTTGGTTCTCAAGTACATTCATTAAAACTCAATTTTTGTAATTGTGATATAAAAGGGGATATTTGTATTTGCTTAGATAGATAGAGGAATTGAGAATCACACTAGAAGAGAGAACGTAGTAAGACAAGGGAAGTGAACTATTTTGTAATGTATAAATTCTTTCTTGATTTAATTCAAATCTCCGTTGAAGTTATTACAGCTGTGATTTTTAGTTAAATCTTCATTCCATAGAGGCAGGGCCCACTCTAAAGATACAAAATTGCTTAGATATATTTACTTCTTTGTTTTCTTTATTTGAAATTAAGCATTTATCATTACAATTGTTTTATGCTCTGGAATTTGATAGCTAAACTATGTTCCTTATCTTTGTCCCTTAATCTTGAATACATGAACCATTTAAAGGAATTGACTTTAACAACAATTTGTTTCTTCTTCAATATTCATGATTTTTTGTAGATTGAAATATAAAGAATGGAATAAAGTCTGTTTGTGAATGTGTGATTGCTTTAATTTTTTATGCAAATAGAAAGTAGAATTTAGGAGTTGTTTTTTAGTTTCCATCATTTAGGAATCAGATACAAAGAATATCCTTGAATTCTTCATATATAGTGCATGGTATCTCACAAGTTTACAGATCCCCAGCTTGATATATTAAATGCACAAGTAGATTAGTAGATTTTTTTTATAAATAAATAGACAAGTTCTTTTGTTATAGTTTTCTATACGTGCGGAGAGTATGGGAGATAGTTTGAATCACACCTCGTGCATCTAATGAAATAAACCGTTTTTCATACAAGTTAAGCAATAATGAAACATATTTCTTGTAGTGGGAAAGATCACTAACATTATCAATGAGTAGGTCCAAGGGAGCCAATGTAGTCTCTAAGACATCTCTAGTGATCTATTTTGGGAAGTGATATTCTATTGGATTGCCTATGTTGAATACCATGACTCATATGATTTGTAGTTGCAATAGGCTACATTGGAATTTGAGGAAATAAAAGGTGTTCACTTGTCTACTTTTTTGTTGGCCTATTCAAATGGGTTTCAATAAATATCCATAGGAACTTATAGGATACCCAATGTTGGCATTATCTATTTTCATATTCCTCAAATGTTGCAATTGACAAGCCAAAATATCCCTCAATTGGTTTGTTGTTGTTGTTGCGCACTTGGATGTTTCCAATTTAAACATATTCTTTGTGAATTTCATAAAATTACAATGATCAATAGCCTCATTGAAGTCCTCCATCAACTACTTCTTAGTATGTTCATCTATGAGATTACACTTTTCCTCTTCATCCATTTTCTAACTAGTGTGGCATTGCACTCAACTCCAAAACTATTGCAGTTAGGTATTAATGTCAATGATAATGTAAAGTGTGGTAATAATGTTAGTGATTTAGAAAATTTTGGTAATAATGTTGGGTCCGCTACAATATCTATGAGTGGCACACTAGGTGGAATGAAAGGAGAAGCTTAATGTACATATATGTCTTTGCAACATGTTTGCATAGATTTCCCCTCTCTCATTTAGGCAGTTGCAAAAGGAAATCTTCAATCTAGGATTGCACATATTGTAGAATGTATTTGGTTGTCTAGATTGTGACTTGATGTTATTAATGTAAGGTTTGGCAAGGTCATAAGGACATGGTGTTAAGTGAATTCTACCATGATGTATTTCGTATGTGGTTTGCCACAAAATTATAAGCAAATCCATTTTCTTTCATAAACACAACAAACCAATAGTAGGAGTATACTTGTAATGTAAGTTTCCCATAAGCCAATACATTTTGTGACAATGTGTCACAGACATTAAATATTGTCGAGATCAAATTAATAATATTTCTTACAATATGAATAATGTCACACTTAATATATATTTTTTTCGTTTTTCTTTTTACAAAAATTATTGACACAAAAAAACATGGAACTAACATTGGACACTTGCCTCTTTAAAAAACTATTGTTTTATGTTATTATGGTATGAATTAATGGATCCATTTGTTTCCTTGTTTGAATGTTAGTAATCCCTACATGATTTAACCCACATACCTGTAGCATTTCACATAACATATCTACATAATTAATAACACTTGTCAAATAACCAACAATAACAAGCAATCATTGTGAGGGATTTACTCATTTGCAATTCCTATTGGTCTTTGAAATAGTTGATGAAATCAATTTGCTTGGAGAAATTTTGATACAATTCAATCAATATGATTGCAGAGTCCTTGAATGAGAATGAAAATTGCAATTGTTCCCCAATGAGTTGGGCATTTCTTTTTTTTGATGTCACGGACATACTTGGTCAGTGTTTCAACCAACAATGAAGAACATGCCAATAGAACTATTAGATAGTCGAACACATCATTGTGAATGAATTTATATGAACAATATTTAGGTGAAATAAAGCTGAAATAAATACACAATAAAATGATGGAACGATGATGGTAGAATTAGCCTTGATTGACAATAAAAAAAGGGATTATTTCCCCATAGTTACATTTCTATCTTTCTTTTAGTTTCATGAACATATGTGGTAAATTTTTTAGCTAACAACATCACATGGGATAGATGAAGATAATTATTGAATAGTTGAACACATCATTGTGCGTGAACTTGGATCAACAATATTTAGGTGAAATAACGTTGACAATAAATACATAACAAAATAATTGAATAGTGATGGGAGGCATTGTCCCAAGGATGGAATGGTAATGGATGATAGCATGAAACGACCTCTATAAATCATAAAATGTCTCAAATTAATAAGGTATTTTATGTAATCCTATCCCATTTTATGCTATAAGAGTACTATTGATTCAGATTTTTCTCTCTCTATTTATGGATTTATGGATCCACTATGATTGTTAAAGTGATGGATATGGTATTTCATATATGATATTTATTGATTATGGGAACAAAACATTTGGTGTCCATTGTATTACTTGTTTGATGGGTTTGATCCCACTCTATTTCATGATTAGCGATAGTATTTTTTTATGAATGTCTACATTATTTATTATTTACTGTGATGCATTCTTTGTATTGAAGATTTAAATGTTGATGAGAAGACAATTATTTATTAACTAATTACTAATGTGTTGATTATGATATTTATGTAACATTATTTAGGTTTTAACAATTGTTTTAGTGCATATTACACTATGCTAACTAAATTATAGCTATTATTGAAATGATAAAACCATTTTAGACGATTGCTACTCCAATTTTTTTCACCATAAGTATTGTCATGTAATTTAATTATTTTCGACTACTATTATGGTTAAGGTTTGATTCAGATTATAGTGACAAATGTTTAGTAACTATATGATCACTCAAAACTACCTATCAATTATATATATAAGAGTTTGGGGAAAAACAAGATAGTAGAAACAATCGACAAGTCCTTTTGAGATCATGAGGTACTGTTAGTTTCTTAGATATATCATATGACTGATTTATATCTAGTTGCAATTCTCACATTGTTAATGTTTATGTTTAGAAGGCATTATCATGTGTGAAATTAAAGTTGTAGCCACATTATTTGTGGCCTTGACCATAATGAATGAAAATATATACTTTGTGTGAAATGAAAGTTGTAACCACATTATTTGTGGCTTCGACCATAATGAATGAAAATATATA
>JZKD02S2063990.1:193446-217263 GCA_000966675.3 Picea glauca
TAAATTAAATTTTGTTAGAAAAAATATACTACAATTTTGATTTAATTAAATTTTATTGCTTCCAATCAATATTACCAGATTAAATAGAATATAGTAAGTTGATATTAGGATAATAACATGGCATATTTGTTTTGTTTTCTATATGGTATGTTGTGTTATTATTTTCGTCTTGTATTATTAGTCTTAAAAAAAACTAAAATGGATAATATTTGTATTGGGAGAGGGTTGTAACCAAACTAAATAGCTTCATAATATAAAAATGGAAGTGAATGACCACCACTTATAAGTATAATGATTTAAAAAGACAATTGTTTCCAAAAATTAATTTGTTTTCCCTTCCCAAATCGCGTGACTATAGATCTAGCAAGTATATTTCCTTACATACCAATTTAGTATAAAGTAAACTCAATATAACATGTAACCAAACATAAAAATGCATTGAATGTGGCCCTCGAGGGGCTTCTTCTTTTACTCCAACTTGGTTCTTCATGGAATAGTTAATTGGTTGCATATCCATGTCTACTAAAATTCCTACTATATCTTCTCCTTCCATGGTGTTCTTAGTCACAATCCTGACATATGATTCCTCCTTGACCTTGGATGAACATGACTACATGGGGAGAGTTGGAAGTTGAAGATGATCTATAATTCTATAAAATAGCAAGTACATGGAATTGACTTTGTATACCAACTCTTCATGCCTCCTTTCATGATTATGCATGAGGTCCAAAGATGCTTTGCCTTTTTCCCAGAGTGTTTCCAATTGAATGCCAATTTGCTTCCTTGAAGAAATTGTGGTCTCATTCTTCCATCCACCTCAACCACCATTAAGAGGAGTTGGTAGGTCACATTGTGCCTCTGATATTTGACACTCATATCCCCTTATGTGTTAAGCCCTAGACATTGAGTTATTACATTTATATTATTATATTATTGTTTTCCTTATTGGATAGCTAGGCTCTTTAATGGTCAGCTATACCCTTTAATTTTAAGTGTACCCTTTCTCTCCTATATATACCAAGGAGGCATAATTTTAGAGATCATCTCATCTTGTGCATTTGGTATATTGTAAAAGGAGGTTTCCCTCTTGAAGAGGCTTCTCATTCAATATTCTCTCTCATTATCAAACCGTGGATTTGCTTCTTCCTTCTATTTTTATAATTCTATTTGGGGTATTTGGTGCATAACATTTGGTATCAAAGCATACATTCCTTGGGTTTGGCTCCTTCAAACAATTCAACTTGGTATTTTTGCTATAACATTTTTCTGGGAAGTTTCAAAAAGTGAATTTTTTGTCAATCTGAGGAGACATAATGAAGTACCTGTGGTAAAAATTTTAGGTTTTTGTTTTCTATAATTTTGGAAACACAAGCTATGGAAATCAAGGTTTTTGACTAGTTTTGAAACTATTCTCAAATAGGTGTTCTTGGTAAAATAGTCATATCTAAATATATCAAAGTCCAAATCGAGTTCAATTAGTTCCACTAGAAATACAACATAGTATTTTAGGTCCAAATTTCAAAAGTATATCATAAAAATTGAACATGTGGTAAGCCATACAATTTACCATAACTTTCTCTTGGCACATTAGAGTTTGGTCAAACCTATGGAATTGAAGAGAAGACATATTAGATAATATAGGTCAAATTTCATACTCAAAGGGAGAAAGAGAAACTAGGTCAAACAATCTACAAACTAGGTTTTTTAAAGATATGTTAACTTGAAATTAACATAACTTTTGATTGGAATATCTATTTTTGGTGATTCAACAAATGTGATAAAGAGAAAAAAAGAGTATTATTATTATTTTATCATATGGAAAAGAATTATGTAAAATCTTCTACACCTTCTAAACCTCCAGATAAATCATCCATGACTCTTGAAGAATGTGAACGCTTAGGGAACCAAGTATCTCAATTGAGGAACAAGTTTAATGATATGGGTGATAATGTGTTGAAAAATGTTTATTTGGCATGTTCACAAGAAACCGTTTAAAGAAAAAATGAAGTTAAAATGGAATTTTTTTATGGAAGAAAAGATGGAAAAGTGAATGAATCAAAAGATGGAAGTTGAAGATAAAATGAGAAAGTTGATGGATCAAAATATGGAACAATTCCAAAATCCCATGGAAGCCTCGCTTTTACATACTCTAGATTAGAGGCTCCATAAAAGTGATATTGTGATCCAAGGAAATATTGAAAATAAGGAGACCAAAATTGTTGGACCCTGGTCACATATGAGTAATATTTTAACACATTTGGAGAACACAAATATTAAGACCCGGACTCATGATTAGTCATCATTTTAAGATCTCTATAATTAGGGGTTCAACTTAGAACCAAGGAACTACTTAATTTGCAATATCAATATGTGAAATATTTATGGTAAAGAGCCTATAACATGGATATTCTAGATGGATCAATTCTTTGAACTACACCAAGTGCCAACTTTACAAAAGGTAATTCGTATATCCCTGTATTTAGAACCTGGTCAATTTGTCTGGTACCAATGGCTTTGTGAATGAAAAAGGGATTGCATTGTCTCTCGATCCATTTTTACAAATTAATTAATAGGACATTATGGGTATATTAACATCAACACATTCTTTATTTAATTGATAAATCTTTGGCAAAGAGGCCCAATAATATACCACATTCAACAATTTCAAAAGATGAGTCCCATAGTAAAGAAAATTCCATAGGATAATTTGTTAGATCTCTTTATGAGAAATTTAAAGGAGATTATTCAACATGAGGTGCATCTCTTGGAACCCAAATCCTAGATCATGCTTTTAGTGTGGTAAGGAAATTTAAAAGTAAAAATACAACTACTAGAAGGGTGGTCATTCACAACTTTAGTGAGCACCATTTTCTCTCTCTCCTAACCTCAATCAAACTACAAGGTTGAAACCTTAGAAAATGGATGAACAAAGAGAAAACATACCTCGTTTCAATTGTGATAGCAAGTACAAAGAAGGGAATAAGTGTGGTGAGAGAATATTATTCTGCATAAGTTGTTAAGAGGAAGAGATCATGAATTGGAACCATTGTAAGATATAGGATTAGAAGAGACTACTCCAACCATATATTTCCATACATTGACTAGCATTAGCACTCCTAAAACTCTCAAGATAAAAGGATATATCAAAAAGAAAAGGAAAAAGTTTTGATTGATTTTGGTGGTACTTATAACTTCTTTATTTGCAAATTAGCCAATTTTTTCAATTGCTTTATATATCCAGCACTAGAGTTTCAAGTAATGATTGTAGATGGAGGTACCATACATTTTTCAAGGAAGTGTCATATTATTAAACTCACTATGGGTGAGTATTTATTGGATAGTCAATGCTTGCAATCCAAAAAAGGTGGTGTTAATATCGTATTAGGGGTCCAATGGTTATAATAATTGGGAACCATGGCTCTTAATTTTTAGGAACTTTTCATGAGATTTTCTTGATAAGGCAAGGAAATTGAACTCAAAGGTATCCAAGGGAAACCCTATAAAGTGATAATCTCTAAAAACATGACAAAATTGCTAAAAAAGGGACACAATGGTGTAATTGCACAACTGTTCTCATTAGATGTTCAAGCATCTAGACCCTATATTCCTGTGGATATCCAAAAAATTATCAACAATCATATTAATGTATTTGGAGAGATGCTTAAAGGTCTTCCACATACTTGATATTATGACCATGCTATTCATTTGTATTCAATATGTGTACCACCTAGTGTCATATATTATAGGCACACATATGCCCAAAGAGTGAGATTGAGTGTATGCTTCAAGAAATGTTAGATGTTGTCATCATTCAACCTAGCCAAAGTAATTTCTATTCACTAGTGATGATGGTTTACAAATTTAATGAAGGTTCATGGCTTATGTGTCTAGATTATAAAGAGCTCAATAAGAGGACAATTAAAGATAAGTTTTATATTCTTTCCATTGATGAATTATTAGTTGAATTGTAGGGAGGAATTTTGTTTATCAAGTTGGATCTCCATTTTTGATATCATCAAATCAAAATCAGGTAAGAAGACAACCCCAAAATGTCCTTTATAACACATGAAGTTCATTATGAGTTTTTTGTGATGTCGTTTGGCCTTACTATTGCACCTTCCACATTTCAAAGTTTGATGAATTCTAGTTTCAAACTTTTCCTCATAAAAATTGTATTAGTATTTTTTGATGATATACCTATCTACAACAAATCATGGGAAGAGCATGTTGACATGGTCTTAAAACTATTGGAGGAGAAACAACTAAATGCAAATCCTTCTAAGTGTTCCTATGGGACTCATGTAGTCAAATATTTGGGTAATATTGTATCTCATGAAGACATCAAAGTGTATCCTAAAAAAATTAAAGACATGATGGAATGAACAATTCCCAAAACCTTAACAAATCTTATAGGATTCTTAGGATTGATGGGATATTACCACAAGTTTGTTGAGAATTATGGTCAAATAGTAGCACCTCTAAAAACATTATTGAAAAAGGAAGCATTTTCTTGGAACAAAAAAACAACCAAATATTTTGAAAAACTTAAGGAAGCTATGCTTACAACTCTCTCAGCCATACCTGGCTTCACAAAAAAAATTATTGTGGAGTGTGATGCCTCAAGGCATGGAATTGGTGCAATTTTAATGTAAGAATCCTCCCTGCCTTTGAGAGATACCAACTTAAGGATAGAACTTAATCAAAACCCATGTATGAAAAGGAAATGTTGGTCGTACTGCATGCAGATAAGAAATGGTGCCCTTACCTAATAGGAAGACACTTCGAGGTAAAAACATATTATGATAGTTTAAATTACTTCTTGGGTCAACAATTATATTTGGAAGAAAAAAAAATGGGTTACAAAGATGTTAGTTTATGACTTTGAAATTATTTACAAAATAGGAAAAAACATATGGTGGTATATGCAGTTTCAAGGAAAGAAGAAGACACATAGGGATTACTTTATGCTATTTCCATTTTGCAATCTAATTGGGTTGAAGAAACAAGGATAGAATGGAAGCAAGATCATAAGGTATGTTGGATAATCCAACATCTACAAGAGGACCCGAGTGCATTAGATAAAATTGAGTAGAAGAATGATTCATTGTGGTATCAAGACTGCCTATATTTATGTAACAATTCCCATCTCAAATAGAAGGTCCTTTTAGAATTGCACACTTCTCCTATAGAAGGACATTTAGGGTTCTTAAAGACTTACCATAAGATCAAGAAGGATGTTTTCTGGGAAGGTATTAAAACTAATGTTAAAATCTTGTGGTTGAATATTTGGTTTGCTAACAAAATAAGGGAGAGATAATCAAGACTCTCGGTCTTCTATAATCTTTATCCATACCAAGTCAACAATGGGAAGATGTCTAAATGGATTTATTATAGGTCTACCAAAGTTTTAAGGAAATAATGTCATCATTGTAGTGATGGGTCAACTCGCAACGTATGTCCATTTTTTATATCTTTCTTTTCATTTTAAAATAAGTAAAATAGCTACAACATTCATGGAAATTGTAACATCCCCACTATAATCCCAAATTTAATTAATGCAAAATGTATATATGAATGTGGCTTTGCCAAACGATGTAACATGCAACTTGTATTTTCTGAATTTTAATAAATAAAATCTGATGTTGACTACTGGGGGACATGGACAAAGATGGGGGATGAGTTTTCCACAAGAGAGGGGGGTGTCTAAGAGGGGTCCAAGGGGGAAATTATTTATAGATATTAATCCAAACCCACATTCCTGAATTTTATTATCATTGTGTATAAACCTTCTATTTTATGTTTGAGTGTATGAGAGCCCAATCACTGAATACATGTAAGAGGGTGGGTGTGAGAAGTCACATCCCATAGTTATTGGGATCATGGGACTGAAGTACAACCAACATTGGGGAGAGTGAGAGTCGACTTGCTTGGGGGAAAGAGAGGAAATTTGTATGGGAAGAACATGCATTTTTGGATGTCATGTTTTTGCATGTGCAGGGGGAGAACAAGGAAAAGGAAGACTTTGGAGCTTGAACAACAATGGGACTCTCTGGAGTTGTTGAAGACTGAAGAAGCATGTTTTCATGCTTGCATAAGAACCAGGTTGTCAGGATTGAAGAGTGAACTCTTGTGCAAGTTGCACTGTAACAACAAGTGATTGTTTTTGTTTTGTTGGTAGTTTTCCTAGCAATGAGTTCCCTTGAATTCCAAGTACTAATATTTTTGGTTACCTGTGCTAGAGAGACCCTGATAAATGAATGGGACACCCTATGGACTGAGAGCAGTGAAGGGGTACATTCCTTGGGTTGGGTAGGTCAAGAGGAAGAGAGCTAGTGGAAATCGAGATAGTTGTAGGAGAATATCAGTGGGTTGTGGGATATCAAAACTATGAGTGGATTGTGAGAGACACCCTCTTTTGTGATTTGCTAGCACCATCTCAAGGGTGCTTTGCTATTGAGATATAGAACAAGAAGTCTATGGTTGGGTAGAATGTTCGTACCAAACAACTGGTTGCACAATTGTTTTGAAAAGGTAAGTATTTATCTGTGTTCTGTGTTATTTTATGAGCTAAATTGTTGTGTTTTGACTCCATGTATGTGAATGGTTTATATGTTGTTGTGTATGGGGTTAATAAATTGCATTCATTTTTAACACAACATGTTGTAGTTGCATTAAAATTAATGGTAGATGAATGGTTAAATATGTGTGTATTCTTGTAGTTGGTAAGCTACATGATTAGTTAGTAGAAAATTTTGAATTATGGGTATTCCCTCATGGTAATGTTCCTCAGTTTGGCTAGGGGATGTTACATATTAGTATCAAAAACCAGGTTTACAACACTCGGGTTGTATGGGCCATTGAAGTCGTGCAGAAGGAAAGTTACAGGTCGTTGATTTCAACTACTTTACAAAATTCTGCCTCAAATTTTTAAGTTTGTTTTGCATTGTTGACCATGGAGGGTCATGGAAGATTTGGGGTAGAAAACCCTATTGTGCTGGGAAAAATCAGGAGTTAAAACCTCGCTCATGTTCATTGAATTCATTATAAATAGTGTTTCCTTTGTAAATCCTAAGATAGGAGAAACCTTTCCTAGGAGGAACCATGAGGGGTTGTTCTGGATCCCATATATGTAGTGAAAACTAGAGTGGAACCATCGTTTCAAAGGGACCGTAAAATCAAATCATTTCCATCTCTTAGTCATTGGATCCTGCGGGAAGTGTTCTTAGGAGAATCTATTCAGGAAGTCGAGGGGTAACCTTGTGTTCCAAAGGAGTCAGTATGATCGAGGTAACTAACAGGAAACTTCGAGGCCAAAGTGGATCGGGGCCTTCAGATATGAGAAATGTAAACCATTAGATCCTTCAGAAAAGTGATTTTGAACTATCCATTCAGAAAGATCGGTGGTGGTGTTTCGTTTCCTAAGGATATTGTCCAACTAAGGTAATGATTGTGCAGCTTGGGAACCCGTGATGATCCAGAGCGTTGGTCAGAATGATTTTTTACCATTCAGTCTATTGGACGATCATGTTATATCGAAGGAGATGAGGGTGGAAGAGAATTCCACATCATCTTTCCATGTCAGTATCCCATGTTAGGGGACACACAACAAGGGAAAGTGAACCAGAGAGTTCCAAGTGGCAGTCGGGTATAGGTGGGACTTGTAGTGGATTTTGGTAAAGGTAAAGGTCAAATATTTAAGGATAAATATTGACCATGCGACGGGTGTCGAGGTAGATCCTGACTGTCCATAGAAGATTGAGATTGAGAGGGATTGTTCAGGAGACCATTGTTAGAAGGACTGAGTCGAGAAAAAATTATGAAGGAGTGAGTCGAAGGAATGAGTTCGATATTCTTTGGGCCTTAAACATTAGAAGATTTTGTGTGCAAGAAAGTGACACCTTGGTGGGGAAAAGTCGACGACACGAGCATGATAGGTTTTCGAACTACAAGCTTTGGAAAGAATGGGTGTGTAGGTACAAGTGCCCTTCCGAGGGGAAATTCCCAATAGTGTGAACCCGATAAGTCTTGTGGGATTCAGACCTTAGAAGCATTCAAGAACATTGTCGATTGGACTTTCCGATGGGAATATATTTTATGATAGTGTTGCAGGCTTGCGAGAGGTTTAGCCATACCATGTCATTCAAGTTTCCCAAGGTCAAATGAAGGTCATTTTGACGGACTATTACAGTGGTAAATCAATTTTTTTCCATGATTTTTTTTTTTTTGAAGTTCTTCAACTTGCGAAGGCGTTTTGAGGGCCTAAACAACATTTTCAAGGGTTCAAATTTTACAAAATTGTTTGTACCTTTGGTACACAAATTTTCTACTACTTAAATGAAATAACTCAATGATAGATTTCCAACGAGTTCTTTTGAATTTAGTATCATTAGTATTATCAACGTCTCATAAAAAATTTCCTCGATTCCTAAAATATTTACCTCTACAGGTTGAAAACGTTGGTGTTTGAAATCATTTTGCACTAGCCTGTAGAAAGGTGCATAAGAGGGGTAAGGTGGAAATATTCAATTTCCCATAAATTTCTACTCAAAGATAATATTTGAGAAGATGAATAGTCAATGTAAATACAATTAAGAATATAATCATTATATGCACCTAGAAAAGATATTGGGACAATAAATTTTGCAGTCAACTCAAAAGAAGATGACTAGTCGCCATTAAAGAGAAGAAAAAATTATGCATTCTTTTTTCAGAACCATGCACACACACATATTTGTCTAACAAAATTTTTATTGCATGCACATTATCTTGTATAATTAGAGGCCAGGAAAAAAACTTTAGTTCTTATATGAGGACTGGAGTTATGGAATATTCCCAAGTATCTTATAGCCATGAGGAGGAGGTCATAGGTCTAGATGTCAGCATGGGAAATGCTAAGATAGAGTCCAATGGAAGAAGAGGTAGAGAGGAGCTTCTGACTATGAGAATCCTATAGAGGGGAATGTATAGCTATAGGTCAGATAATAAGAAGACCATGAAATCTCAAGAGGAGTTGTGATAGAGTCTAAATATGTTGCATAACAAGTCAAAAATGACTCTAGCTCTAAGAAAGAAAATAGTACTATACAAGTGGAAACATCCATATCCCATAGTAGAAGGGATGATTGCAGGAATGAAAGACAATCAAGAATCTTGAGTAGGCATTATCATTCCCTAAAGAAATCAACTAGAAGAGCTTGTGCAAGTTTAGGTCCAGGGATAATCCCAAGTGTGTCTCTTGTTAAGAGGCAGAGAAAAAGGCTCGAGTAAGATATTTTTCAAGATGAACTCAGGAAAATCAAGCCACCAAATTTTAATGGTGAGCATAGGAAAGGAGAAGAGGTTGAAGCATTATTGTTGGAAATGAAGAAATATTTCCAGCTACATGACTACCCCTCAAGGGTAGAAACCAGAATTGCAACCTACCACTTGCAAGGAAAGGAAACCATGTGGTGGGATCACTTTAAGCAAGCCAAACACCTTGATGAAAATGTCTCATGGAGATAGTTCAAAGGATATTTCCAAGAGAAATATTTGTTAGAGAATTACTATGAAAGGAAGACGAAAGAGTTCTTTGAACTCAAGTTGGAAAGCATGACAATGGATGAATATGAGAAGATAATCTTTGAGTTGTTGAAGTATGTGGGATTCATAAAGAATGAGAAGGTCAAAAAAAATATTTTTGAGCGGGTTACCCTCCTTTTACAGTGACAAGATACAATATGATAACCTCGTGACTTTGGAGGATGTCATAATGAGAGAAAATCATCTTTATGAGTAGAGTAGAGGGAGGTCAATCTTCCAAAAATATTGGAATGACAAGATGAAAGGAAAAATGGATAAAATTAAGAAAGGTTTTAAGCCACCCTTTCATGGGAACAACTCACAAGTAAATCAACAAGGACAATCAACACAAAATGAGCCTAGGATGGCATATTTATTTGGGAAAAATCCAAGGCAACATCCTGTACAATGTTAGCAATGTGAGGGAAATCGCTTATATAGGGACTGCACTCACAAAGGAAAAAGAATGAGTATTGTCCACATCATTCAGGAACCTAAATAGTGGAATACATGGGAGGAAACCTATCAAGGATTTCTTGGACAACAAGCAAGCAAAATACCAATACCCAGTGATTGAAGTGGAAGGTAAGATTGATAACCAACCCATAGCAATTTTAATTTATTATGGAGCTAGCCATGGTTACACAAACTTTAACATTGTTGAAATATTTCACTTACGAAGGAGTAAGCATAAGAAATATTGCTTAGTTCAGTTAACCATGGGAGCTAAGAGGAAAATCAATGAGTTGGTTAAATATTTTCCAATAGACATGAATGGACTCATCATAAAGGTAGATGTGAAAATCATACCATTGGGTTCATATGACTTTCTAATTGGAATGGATTGGTTGGTAAAACACCATGCTATCCTAGACTGTTACAACAAGACACTCACTTGTATTGATGAATAAGGGAAGCAAGTCGAGGTTCAAGGAATTCCAAGAGTTGTAGTTGTTAGAGAAATTTCAGCCATGCAACTGAACAAGAGTTTTAGGAAGGGATGTCATATTTTTGCAGCCCATATGGAAGAGGAATCTGGAGATGAAGTTGAAAACGTTGAAGACCATCTAGTCTTGAGGGATTTTGAAGATGTTTTGGGGGGAATCCCAATACTTGCACCAAAGAGAGACATTGATTTCTTTATTGATTTAGTGCCAGGAGTTGCCCCAGTGTCCAAGACACCTTACAGAATAGACACACAGGCATTGAAGGAGTTGCATATGCAAATGTGTCACCTTTAGGTGCCCTTGTTCTTTTTGTGAGTAAGAAATATGGAACCTTAAGGCTATGTATTGATTTTAGAAAACTGAATAAGTTCACCATAAATAACAAATATCCTTTGCCAAGGATTTATAATCTATTCGATTAGCTAAAAGGTGAAAAAATCATTTCCAAGATTGACTTGAGATCATTTTATCATCAAGTGAGGACAAAGGAAGAAGATATCAATAAGACAATGTTTGGAACAAGGTACAGACATCATGAATTTACGGTAGTTCCTTTTGGGCTATCAAATGCCCCAATTTTTTTTATGTGCTTGATGAATGGAGTGTTCAAGGAATGCCTAGACAAGTTTGTTATTGTGTTCCTAGATGATGTACTCATTTACTAAAAAATGAAAGAAGAAAATGAGAAACATTTAAGAATGGTGTTGTAATTTTTAAGAGAGCACAAATTGTATTCCAAGCTAAGTAAGTGCATCTTTTATCAAAAGAATATTCACTACTTGGAGCACATTATTTCAGAAAATGGGATAGTGGTGGATCGCGAGAAGATAGAGACCATTAGAGGATGGAAAGTGACAAGAAATGTGATAGAGGTCATATCAGTCATGGGTCTTGCAGGTTATTACCAAAAATTCATAAAAGGATTCTCAAATATTGCAAGTCCAAACACTTCTTTGCAAAACAAGGGAGTGAAATTTGGCAGTAAGATACTATGGGCCTTTTGAGATTTCAGAAAATACAGGTCCATTTGCATACATGCTAGCATCTATTGCATCCATGAGAGTGCATAATTTATTTCATGTGTCCTTATTAAATAAATATGTCCCTAACCCTAACCACATAATTGATTGGATTGTGATCTAGGTGGAACACGAAGGACATTTCTGGGTGGAACCAGTGCACATCATGGATTGGAAATTCAAAATGATGAGGAACAAAGCTATCATCCTGGTAAAGGTTCAGTGGACCTGCTACAATCCTGAAGACGCAACATCGAATCATGAAGAAACTATGTGGGAATAATACCCACAATGTTTTTTCAATTTTGAAGAAAATAGAAGCGAAATGCAAGACTCCATTTTGGGAAGCTAGATTTATGGAACCACATCTCAAAGTTCCTGGTCACCTATTTTGACAACCCTGATAAAAGAATGGTGCAACCTGATGGACTGAGAGTAGTGAAGGGGGAACATTCCTTGGGTTAGTAGGTTGAGAGGAACAAGATATTTTGATTGGAATTGTTGTTGGAGGGTTAATTGATTGCAGAATGTTGTTTTCGGAATATTATGATGTAAAATGTGTACATGTATATCGTCATAGTGTTGTGCACCAAGGATGGTGCACAATTGTAGGGGAGGGGGAATGTTACATCCCCATTATAATCCCTAGTTTAATTAATGCATATTGTAGATATGAATGTGGCTATGGCCAAGAGTGTAAGGTACTGGATCTATTATAATAGAATGAAACATAAATATTGTAGAGAATAATAATGGAACAACACAATAGATGAAACCACCACACCAAAATAATACCTTACTGATAGGAAACAATTTTCACTTTCCTCTTCGAGGGGGAAACCTCCAGGAAAGTAACGCTCTATTACAATAATTCTCAAGACAAAACTTCTCATACCCTCTACTCCTATTTATACTAAATATATATATCCAAAAGAACAATATAGAGGAAGATCCTTCTAGAAGCGGAAGCTTCTATTAGGTATTCTTACATTTGACTTATTCTTTCTTATTACTAGGCCTTATTAATATTGTCCTTTATTACATGGAAAAATAGTATTCTACCTACGTGAGGGGTTAGGGAGGTTAGGTCCCTAACATGCCCTCCCCCTTGAAGAACAACCTTGTCCTCAAGGCTTAAGATGATGAAATTGTTGGAGAATGGAGGCCGACTCCCAGGTGGTGTCAAATGGAGTTGTATCTTTCCACTAACTAACACTTCATTGATGGTGCGTTGATGGAGATGATGCTCACGCTGGTCCAAGACTGCTTGTGGATACAACCAGATGGAACCTTCTTCATCCAACTCAGGGAGACTAGTTTGAGTTTGGCACTTAGTTCCAATCACCTTCTTTAAGAAGGAGACATGAAAAAGAGGTTGGATCTTCGACTGATTGGGTAGAGCTAACTGGTAGGCCACCGATCCAACTTTCTTGAGCATGGTATAAGGAACATAAAATTTGGGAACCAGTTTTTGACAGTGTTCATATTTGAGTGAAGTCTTCTTATAAGGTTGTAGTCGAAGAAACACATGGTCCCGTTCAGCATATTGACATTCAAAACGACCTTGATCTGCTTGTTGTTTCATGTGATTCTGAGCCATGACCAAATTGTCTTCAAGGGCATGAAGAATAGCCTATCAGACTGTAAGATTTTTTTCAACCTCCTGAACCTTCGAAACCCCTGGCATTTATGAGAGAATCGATGGTGGATTTTTTCCATTTACTACTTAGAAAGGATTCATGCGATTAGTTGTATGGTAAGATGTGTTGTACCACCATTCAACTAGGGGTAACCATTGAGACCACTGATTTTTTTTCTCAAATGCAAAACACCTCAAATATGCTTCCAAACACTTGTTGAGAACTTCAATCTGTTCATCCATCTGAGGGGTGATAGGCGGTGTTGATATACAATTGGGTTCCCTATAGCCTGAACAGTTCTTGCCAAAAATTGTTGGTGAAAGTGGGATCTCTGTCAGAGACAATAGAATTAGGCATGCCATGAAGATTTGAGCCACTGTGGATGCAGTGAATGGGTGTTGGAGAGCACAAAAATGAGCATATTTGGAAAGATAATCAATGACCACCATGATGAATGACTTATTTCCCGATTTAGGTAAAGCCAAAAATGAAATCCATAGAAATATCTCATGAAATAGCAGGGGGGATCGGAAGCGGTTGGAGTGTTCCTGGAGCTTTGAAGGTTTGTCCCTTGTTACGTTGACAAACCTAAAATTTATCCATAAAGGTGCAGACGTCTTGTCTCATACCATCCCAGAAAAAAGAACGTTTGACCCATTCATAGGTTTTGGTAAACCTTGAATGCCCAGTTACGGGGGAAGCATGAAGTTTAGAAAGCACCGTGGATTTAAGTTGTGATTGCTTGCATAAATACAGACGACCTTTATACCAATACTCTGCATTGTGCCAATAGTACCCCTAAGAAGTTGGAGAATTGTGTTGCAATTGGTGGATGATGCTAGAAATTTTGGGGTCTTACAACCATTCCCGACGAACAACTAAGATCCAATCTGGTATAAAGAATGAGAGGGAGAAAATGGACCTGTCTTATTCATAATTCCAGGAGAGAGCATCTTCAACTACATTTTCCTTTCCCTTATTGTAAATGATCTCATAATCATAGCAAAATAACTTGGTCAACCATTGTTGTTGCTCTGGTGATGAAATTCGGTGTTCCAAAAAATACTAGAGAATTTGATGATCAGTTTTGATTTGGAACCGTTGTCCCAGTAAATAAGGACGTCAGAGATCCACATCATGCAGAATAGACAACATTTTCTTTTCATAAATGGATTGGCCCAATTTTCTCTTTGAAATTTGTTTTCTAGTGAAGGCCAAAGGCCTGCCATCTTGCATGAGGACGACCCCAATTCCTTTTACGAAAGTCTTGGTGAAGTCTAGAAGTTCTAGGATAGGGGTCGAGCACATGGCATCTTTCAAATATTGGAAGGAGTGATCAATAACTGGAGTCCAAGTGAAAGCATTCTTTTTAAGGAGAGAAGTGAGAGGAGTTGCAATTTTTCCATAATTCCTAACAAACTTTTGGTAAGCCTGTTAGACCCAGAAAACCACGCAAGCTCTTAAGAGTTTTAGGGTGAGGCCAATCCTGCATAACTTCAATTTTCTTAGGATCCACCCGAACACCATCCTTGTTGACAATATGAATCAGGTATTCCACTTATGAGGCTCCAAATGCACATTTAGATTATTTGAGGAAAAGTTGGTTCTTAGAGAGTAGATAAAGAACTTGATTCACATGGGAGAGATGGGATGTCCAATTTTTACTATAGATGAGAATATCATCAAATAAAACGAAGACAAAATGACAGAGAAAAGGATGGAAGACATGATTCATAAGACTTTGGAAAGTGGAGGGAACATTACACAAGCCAAAGGGAATTACCAAGAACTCATAGTGACCCTCATGAGCTCGAAATGAAGTATTGGGAATGTCTTCTTCTTTCATAGGGATCTGGTGGTAGCCAGAACGTAGATCAAGTTTGGTGAAGTATTGAGCACCACTCAATTCATCCAAGAGGTCATCAATGACAGGAATGGGGAATTTGTATTTGATTGTGAGTTTGGTGAGGGCGCAAAAATCAGGACACATGTGCCAAGTACCTTCTTTCTTGAGTACCATGACCATATGGGAAGAATAGGGGCTAGTACTAGGATGAATAACACTCGCTTCTAGCAATTCATGAACAATTTTCTCAATTTCATTCTTTTTGGAAAAGGGATGATGATAAGGGAGATCATTGGGAGGAACAATGCTTGGTATGAGAGGAATGGAATGATCATGGATTCCACAGGAAGGGGGGAGTGCTTTGGGAGTGGTTAAAACAACTTGGTAGTGGTAGAGGATAGATTGGAGATCAGGATGCACAGAGATGTATCAACAACATGAATGGAGTGGAGTTGGGAAATAATTCCAGAATGACCCTTTTTGAGGAGATTTTCCATGCGATGGGAATTGATGATCTCAGGAGAGCCTGTTGTGATGCCTTGGAACTTATATTGTTGTCCCTCCTATTGGAATTGCATGGTTAATTCATTAAAATCCATGAGAATGGGGTTGAGAGTGAGTAAACATTCGAAACCAAGAATAATTTCTTAGCAAACATATGGTATTTTAGATGATACTAACCAATTTGGAGCCACACATTTTCACATCGTCCCCCACCTTTCATGGAACCTCCATTGGAAATAATGATTTGAAAATTATTGACGACACAGATGTAACAATTGACTTCTTGGGAAATGTAACGATGAATAAAATTATAGGTGCTACCACTATCCACAAGGATTATGACTTTCCTATTTTTAATGTAACCAATTAATTTAAGGCTATGGGGAGCAAAAAATCCAATGAGGGCATTAAGTGAAATCATTGGTTCAACTTTCGGTGGATCAGAGGGTGGGGTCAGATCAGATGGCGGTGGTAACTCATCCACAGGTGAAACAACAACCTATTCTTCATAAATATTCTCAATCATGGCCATAAAAATATTATGTTCCTTACACTTGTGCCCTGGAAAATATTTTTCATCACAATTATAACAAAGACCCTTCAGTTGGCGTTCAACCTTTTCGACCCTGGTTAATTTATGTATCTTGAGGGGAGTTGCGGGAGGGGAGAAATTGGTGGTTTTAGGACGAGCAAGAAAGGATGCTTTGCAGATCTGGGAGGAGACAATCTGGTGTGCTTCCTTTGGCTCATTGAGTAGCTTCCAACAAAGTTTGGGAGCATGCCATGAGAACATGGGCACATATTTCATCTTTTAGGCCATTGATAAAGAATTCCCTGAAGAAAGCATTTGACATGCCCTCTGTTCTGAAATCCAAGTGCTCAAATGCGGCGATAAAGTCTTCCACTATCCTAGACTGCCTCAACTTGGTCAAACAGATAAATGGTGGGTGTTGGAGTCAAAGCGGTCATAAATATTTGCAACAAACTGTGTCGAATCAACATACCCTTGGTGGGACTTTTTACGCCATTTCCACCATTACCAGTGTTCTGGATCCAGATGTAGGATACCATAACGAAGCTTGAATAAATAATCAGTGAGTCCATGCAAAGAGAAATATTGTTCCATTTGAGTGACCCATCCTGTGGGATCCGAGCCATCAAATTTGTTCACCTCAATTCTGGGAGGATGGAGGTCTCCAGAAAAGTGGGTAGTATGAGGACCTTGGTAATGGGAAGAGTCATGGTATTCCAAATAGGATGGTTTTTTAGAAGAGGAAGGGTTCATGGAATGACCCATGAATTGGTCAAGTGTGGATTTTATGTCTTTGAGGTCTTTGATGTGGGAACATTGGTCCTGCAGGACTTGGACAACATAATTGATTGAGATGAGGTTGGAATTGATATTCTTGATGTACTCCTTGTTTTGGAGGTTTTCATCAACCAATGTATTGAGTTTTTGGGCTTGAGTGGTGTCCATTTGGAAAAATGGGTAGGAAAATGGGATAGGGGGGAAATAGGGGGTTGGGAGGGGTGCGTGGTACCACTGAGAAGAAGGGTTTCAAATGATAGGTACCACTGTGATCATGGATAAAAGGGGAATCCAATGGGATAGGGGCCAAATAAGGGTGTCAGAAAAGGGGTCAGGTCCACGAAAAAGTTTGTACTAAAAAATGATAGGTACCATGGGAATCAGGGCGAAGAGAGGAATCCAATGGGATAGGTCCCAAATAAGTGTTCCTGCGAAGTTATACTCCGATATGAATAATATTGCAGTGTTGAAAGGCCCAAATTATTAAAAGGAGAAAATGTGTAGTAATTTTGCAACTAGAATGCATGAGGTAAAGTTGCGCGACAATGGATCTTGTTTGTTTTGTGTATTTTTCTGTCCCAAGGGTTAGGGTATTCAAGCTTTCTACAAACAAGGGTTTTTCTTGTGTTATAGCTCTCTGATATACATGAGGGTTCCAACAGTAGTACTCAACCCAATATATTAGAGAACCAACTAAGGAGGCTAGACCATGCCCTTAGCCATACTACCCTACTACCCAGGTACTAGAGAGTATCTTCCCGAGTGTTGTTCTCAGTGGCACTATAACATTCAAGCGTCTGATTGGTTTATCTATGGAGGTCTTTAGGAGATATAGGTCGATCCTTATACAGGTGTTGTCTAATGTGCTACCAATCGAAGGGGTACTAACAAGGGTTACAAGGATGGCCAACAATGTGTGCTTAAGTACCACTAGTAGTTCCTTCATGTATGCTTCCCTGGTCGTGGATTTATGTGCTGAACGACAAGTCTTTATAGCTTCAAGACGTCGAAATACGTCTCTACCATGAAAAACATAACCAACAATTTTTTGCTAAGGGAAGTGCTTTGATACCACTTGTAAGGTACCAGATCTATTATAATAGCATGAAACAAAAATATTGTAGAGAATAACAACGGAACAACACAATAGATGAAACCACAACACCAAAATAATACCTTTATTGATAGGAAACAATGTTCACTTACCTCTTCGAGGGGGAAACCTCCAACAGAGAAATAGTCTATTACAATAATTCTCAAGACAAACTTCTCATACCCTCTACACCTATTTATACTAAATCTATCTATCCAAAAGAATAATCTAGAGGAAGATCCTTCTAGAAGCGAAAGATTCTATTAGGTCTTTTGAAATTTGACTTATTATTCCTTATTGCTAGGCCTTATTAATATTGACCTTTATTACATGGAAATATATTATTCTACCTACGTGAGGGGTTAGGGAGGTTAGGTCCCTAACAAAGAGATGTAATATGTGAATTGTATTTTTTGAATTTTAATAAATAAAATGTGATGCCAGTTGTTGTGGGACATGGATAGAGATTGGGGTTGAGTTTTTCACAAGAGAAGGGAGTGTCTAAGAGGGATTCAAGGGGGGAATTGTATATGGGTATTAATCCAAACCCATATTCCTGAATGTTATTATCATTGTGTATAAACCTTCTATTTTTTGTTTGAGAGTATGAGAGCCTAATCATTGAATGCATGTAAGAGAGTGGGTGTGAGAAGTCGCATCCCATAGTTATTTGGAGAACATGGATTATGTACAATCAACATTGGGGAGAGTGAGAGTCAACTTGATTGGGGAAAAGAGAGAAAAATTGCATGGGAAGAACATGCAATTTTAGATGCCATGCTTTTGCACGATCAAGGGGAGAACAAGGAAAAGGAAGAGCTTTGGAGCTAGAAAAACAATGGAGAGCGAATTTTGGAGTGTTTTTGGAAATGTTGAAGAATGAAGAAGAAAATTTTTAGGCTTGCAGAAGAACAAGGTTGTCATGTCTGAAGAGTGAACTCTCGTGTGAGTTGAACTGTAACAACAAGTGAGTGTTGTTTTTTTACAGGTAGTTTTCATAGCAGTGAGTTCCCTTGAGTTTCTAGTGGTGAGATTCCTAATTACTTGTTCTAGAGAGACCTCGATAAATAAATGGGGTGTCAGACAGACTGAGAGAAATGAAGGGGTACATTCTTTGTGTTGGGAAGGTCAAGAAAAAGAGAGCCAGTGAAAATTGAAATAGTTATAGGAGAATATTAATTGGTTGTGAGATATTAGATTTGTGAGTGGATTATGAGAGACACCCTTTTTTGTGGATTCCTAGCCCGAACTCGGGGGTGACTTGGTATTGAGATATAGAACAAGTATATGGTTGGGTGGGATGTCCTTCCCAAGTAGCTGGTTGCACAATTGTTCTGAAAATATAAGTCTCTATTTGTGTTTTGTGTTATTTTATGAGATAAATTGCTATGTTTTAACTATGTGTATGTGAATGGTTTATATGTTGTTGCGTATGGGGTTAATTAGCTACATTCATGTTTATTTCATCATGTTGTAGCTGCATTTAAATTAATGGTATCTGAATGGTTAAATCTTTGTGTATTCTTATAGCCGGTAAGCTACAGGTTTAGTTAGCAAATTTTTTTGAATGATGGTTATTTTTGCATGATAATGTTCATCAATTCAACTGGGGGACATTACAAAAATAGTTCAAAAGCTACATGGAATACCAAATATTATTGTAAGTGATAAAGATCTAATTTTCACTGTTAATTTTTGGACTGAATTATTTTCTTGTTTTGATACTCAATTAGCCCACAAATCCTCTTGTCATCCTCAATCTAATGGGAAAATTGACATTGTGAATAAATATTTAGAAGGGTATATTCGTTGCTTTGCATCTAATAAACAAACACAATGGGTCAACTGGTTTCCCTTGGCAGAATGGTGGTACAACACATCCTTCCATACTTCATGAAAAATATCCCCATATATGTCACTTTATGGTTATCAACAAAGTTACCAACTTGATGAGAACCTTCTAGAGTTTGTTTTTGGAGGTCATATTTAGTGGTTGTTTTTACCCCCATTTCAAAAAGTGGTTTGAAATCATGGTTTTGACAACTGATACCATTGCAGAAAATTGACCCTTGAATAAAAAAGTGATGCTTTTAGCAACACCAATTTTATTTTTAGAGTTAGAATTACAATTTAATTGAAAATGTAAGCCTCACAAATGGTATCATCATAAATAAATAAAAAATTAAAACGACTCTTAAATTGAAAAATGATATTACTTGAAAAATTATTTATTTATTAATTAAAAAATTTACATTAAAACTAAATGAATTAAAAAAATACTCCATAAATAAATTTAAAACATAAAAGATAACACTTAAAAAAAATGGTATAAAAAAAAAAGCAACATAAAACTTTTAAAAATATTGGAAAGAAAACCTTTAAGAAGAAAATTAATTAGAAAAAAACACTTAAAAAACAAACCCAAAAACAAATTAGTGTTTTTTGGAGTTGTTTTAAAAAATAAAATAAAAAAATTTAGGTTTTCTAAAGTTTTTTTTTTTTTTTTAAGATTTTTGAAAAAAAAATCATTTAAAAAAGTTTTTGTTGCGTTTTTTTTATTATTTTTATAATTGTGTTGTGTAATATTTTATTTTTAAAAGTGTTATTTTTTCTTTTTTTAATTTGTTTATAATTTTTTTTTCAATTTATTTATTTTTAATGTAAATTAAAAAGAAATTGATTAATAAATGATTTTTCCAGTAATACAAATTTTTTATTTAGTTTAAATTTTTTTATTTTTTATGGGACCAATTGTCAAGGTTATGTTTCAATTAAGTTTTAATTTTAACTCGAAAAACAAAATTGGTGCTACTTGAGACATCACTTTTCAATTTGAGGGTTAATTTTCCACAATGGTATCAATTTTCAAGATTATGATTTCAAACAAGCCACATTTTTAAACCCCTTCCTTTAGAAAAAAAAGGTGTTACTGGTAACGCCACTTTTTGAAATGGGGGTTGATTTTGTTGTTTTTAACCCAAAAATATTGTTTTTGGGGGCCATAGTTCTCATTTTGAGGTCATAGTTCTTGTTAAGTCAATATCTATGTTTATCATCCTCCATCCATCACATCACCCTTGAGATGGAAAGTTAATGTTCAAGTAGTGGGGGACCACATAGAGAACGAATAAGAGGTTCTCCAACTATTGAAGGGAAACTTTGCTATAACACAAAATAAGATGAAACAACAAGTAGATCAACATCACAACAAAAGGGAATTTTAAGTGGGGGATTGGAAATTGTTTAGGCTACAATCATACAAATATATATCCCTTAAGCAAAAAAAGAAGGATAATAAATTAACACCCAAATATTATGATCCCTATAAGGTGTTGTAGAGGATTGGAATTATGGATTACAAATTGGAGTTGCTTCCATCTTCATGTGTACATCTAGTCTTCCATGTTTCTCACTTAAATAAGGTAATTAGAGACAATATCGTAGTTCAAACTATTTTTTTAGAGATTATTGAAGAAGGGAAAATCATACTAGAATCGAAAATAATCTTTGAAACACAGAACACACAACTGCAAAATTGAGAAAATAGTAAGTACCTCATCAAGTGGAAGAACTTACTGGTACAAAATGCCACATGTGAAGATGAGGTATTCATGTAGAAACATCCATAGCTAATCAAGCGTTGAGAGAAACATTTGTTTGAAGGGGAGGGGTATGTTAATCTCTATATAGTGAGTTATTACATTTATATTGTTATATTAATGTCGTCCTTATTGATTGGCTAGGCCCTTTAATAGTTGACTATACCCTTTAATTGTAATTGTACCCTTTGTCTCCTATATATACCAAGGAGACCTAGCTGTAGAGGTCATCTCATCTTGTGCATTATTATACTGTAAAAGGAGATTTCCCTCTTGAAAAGGCTTCTCATTCATTCATCTCTCTCATTCTCAAGTTGTGGAGTTACTTCTTCTTTATATTTTTATGCTATTTGGGGTATTTGGTGCACAATATTATGTCTCTCTTTACCTCTATTAATTTGCACATGAAACAACATCTAGACCTATTGTAACTAGCCATTTTTTCCTTAAGAATGCAACAAGATAGACTCAAAGATTCTTTGAATACAAAAACCCTATATAACTACAAGAAACAATAGCACTATATTTCTAGACCCCTGTGAGGATACAAGGGAACCCACATTCAAGAATTTGCTTCATACTAGTGTCCTTAATAGATCTTGGAGCATGTGTAATGTAATATTTATGGGCATGCCTCCTTGGTGATCGTACTTCCCTCATCGTGGCCACATTCTGAATTGACAATTAGAGTTGTGGTGCATAGCCAAGAGTTTGTGGATTGAATGTCATGGGAGGGGGTAAAACAACATCCCCTACCATTTAATTTCATCATTCCTTCTACCATTTAAACTTCTCAATAGCGTGGATGTCCATTCGAGTGTTGTGGTTGTGCAAGGCCTAAAATGATTCCATTTTTTTGAATTCTTTTACTAGTGCACAGATTCTAAGAATACATCAAGATAAGTGGATTTTAAGTGGAATCATTATGTAATGTAAATGTCAAAATAGTATTGTAGTTTACCCTATCACTATTACACATTTGATTTCCCTCTCCCTAAGCCTGACAAAACTTTGATATGCTAACAATGCCCCTACCTTGTTATTGGATACAAAACCTAAACCCCAAGCATAGATAAGTTCCTAATTTCGTTTGGGATCAAGAATTATCCCCCAGACTTGTCTCCCCTTTGTATTGCATTATTAGTTAGCATAGTTGTAGTATGTTATTTAGTAGTTAGTGTTCGTGCCACTAGATAGTATTTCTCTTTATTTTTCAATAATTTATTTACAACTTTCATATTGTATTTGCTTTAATTATTTATATTGTAGTTAATGTTCATTGTGCCCAATAGGTATTGGGTTGGAGAATCACTCTAGTAGGAATCACCCTTAGAGGAGAAATGATTTTTTCAAACTCCCTAAGATAATAGGCCATGTGTCCACATTGGTGTTTTATTGTTTTATTCATTTGAGAAACTTAGGAATCACCCTAGGCTCGAAATTGTATTTAAGACTCATTAATTGCCTTGAGTGGATAATTGTCTAGTTGTTGTTATGATAAATCATCTTACTTATAATTTTGGTGTTGGATTAAAATCCTAGTCTACTTGGTGAAAGTTTGGTATGTCCTATAAATCTTGTTGGGCATTTATGAGACATAAAGCTAGTAGTTAGCATTTACAAGTTAATTAAGAGTTAGTTAAAAGTTTGTTAGCGTATTGTAATGAAAACTTAATTAGTATTTCATTTGATGAACTTATTTGATGATCATATCTCTCCTCCTTACATTATTTTATCTATAAATATATAATTGAAGAGCACACAATGTATATGCATTTTTTTAGACAAATATTACTTTTTAATTCTATATTTTGACTATTTTCTCTTTGAAATAGATTAATTGATATCAAAACATGTTTCTAATTTATTCTCAATGTATTTTAAGGTATATCAAAAGTATCCACTCCCTTCTCCTTTTAAAATAGATTAAAAGATATCAAAACATGTTTCTATTTTATTCTCAATGTATTTTAAGACATATCAAAAGTATCCACTCCCTTTTTCTTTTAAATAGATTAATTGATATGCCTAGCTTGGCCACCTACCATACCAGCCAGGTAGTTTTCCCCTGGTATGCCTGGTAGGCACTACTGCCTTCAACCCAGGAGCATGGAGTTAGCCCTAACTCATTGATGTCATGAAGCCAATGGTGAGGCAAGCTCTCCTTCTCATGTAATAACAACCTGGGTAACTCAAGACAACCTGGGTACGTCATTGGCATAAAACCGCGACAGATATCATATACTAGCAAGCGGCACATAAGAAACCTTTCTCTATTGGTGCACCTAACACAATTCAG
>JZKD02S2063990.1:246976-264658 GCA_000966675.3 Picea glauca
ACAAGATTAAAAATACATTAACAATCTATATTAGTTTCTTTTATTTTATAAAATCATCCTCAATTTTTTGTTTTCCCCTTAAATAACTAATTTCTTATTTGAATCCAAAACATATATTATGAGAACATTAGTTATCATGATCTTTTTATGAGAAGAAATTTGTGTTTCCATTTCTTCTACTTTATCCCTGCAAAAGGAGTGGTTTCTCGTTCAACATTTATAAATTATAAATTACCTCATTATAATTATGGTGAGTCTTTGAACTTAATTTCTTCATAAATTTTATCTCTTAATTTTATTTAATTTTTTTTATTAAAAAAATAGCTAAAATATAAAAATAGATAACTTATAGTAAATGTCCACACATAAACAGAGACAGAGACATGTATATTTTATATAAATATTGTATTTTCATATTACTAGCATAGTCACTCAAAACCGTCGCTGATGAACCTCGAAAGGGGATGCCAAAGCTTCCTCTCGTAATTGGAATGATAAAATGCGACAACTGGAATTTGACGATCCAATATGAAATGTGCGGACAATTGGAAAATGAAACATAGTTGAGGAAAGTCAGAAATGAAATGCTCGGAAAATGAAACGCAAACATAGTAATCCCAAAGGTTAATCATTTAAATGTGGCAATCATATAGTGTTACATTAATTTCTTAATATGATTAGGTAAATGTTAATTAAAATTTTAGATTAAAAGGTGATTAATTGTGCCCATTATCAATAAGTATACATTTTTCGATGTAAAAATTATTATTTATTTTTAAAATTTAAATAATAATAACTTATGTAAGTGGAAAAATAATAAAAATTATTATTAACATAATATTGATATCATATCTTCTTTGTAAGAGGATAAATTAAAGGATATTGAAATGGTTGATATCTTCTTTGTAAGAGGATAAATTAAAGGATATTGAAATTAACGTAGAGGATAAATTAAAGGATATTGAAATTAACGTAAAAAATAAAGGATATTGCAATTAATATAAAGTAAAGTTGAGATTAGTAGAACGTATTTTTTTTTACATAATGATAGATTGAAAATATCAACCTTGAGTTTTGCACTATAAAGCTTTTACAAAAGTTTAAAAACAAAACTATTATTTAAGAGTGAATATTAAAAATAATGGTTGTTAAAATTAGATGAATACATTCTGATGAAATTTCAACGAGGGAGATATTGTTTTTTTTATGGATTATATTTTTTCTAGTTTTTCAATGTTATGTTATATATTGAATTTGGTTTATTGAACCTTCTTAAGAATGTAATGAATTATTTGTATTTTTTTGGAAAATTATTTTTGTTCTCCAAAAATATAAAGAAAAATGTTAGGAAGATCACCATAGTTTTTTTTGAGTTAGAAGGTTAGAAAAGTTGATAGTGTGACAAATATTTTGAAATTGAGATCTAATGTTGGAAAATCTAATAGAAAGTGTTTTTCATCTTTTACCTTCTTAGTGTCACAAAGATGACAAATTATTTCATCCCAGAAAGTTTTTTGAGTTGATTTAATTCTTTTAACACTAGTCAAAATAAAGATACACTTTTGATCTTCTAAATTAGGGTTGATTAACTCCTTATAGTATCTTAGTTTTATTTTATCCTCTATTGCACCACAATTTCTCCTTAAATTTACATGAAATAATATTTTTAATATTATTCTTATTCTACAAAATGGTATAGTCCTTTATTTTCCAATGATTTAGCCAAGACTGAGCATCTTTATGGCATCCCAGCTTGATCTGAAGGTGATTTTGGGTAGAGTTTGAAGAAATTTTTGGAAGCCTCTTGTATTCCATGTTGTTTATCTTGTTCTTATACATAAGGTATCTAGTCATAGTCATGCTCTCAATGGGGGAAAGGATTGTTTTTATGAGGTGGAAGGTATAGGGTGTATTTCCTTTAATTGTGATATTGTAAATTATAAAATTCTTTTGGATATGCTTTATTTGTTTCCATGATTATCTAGAGATACTACATCCCCAAACTTCACATCCATATAAAATAACAGGAGTGATGAGAGGCTCAAAGACGAGTTTTTTCTTATCCCATATCCAAAGGTCCATAATTTACAATTGTTTTCAAGCCCATAATAATCCTTCCACCCTCCATTTATCATTTTCTCAATACTATAGTTCCAATTGATTTTTGATGAATATTGATTCCAAGATATTTGTATGAAGGAACTTCCTCTGTATTGTTGTTGTCATATATGAAAGTATCATAACTGATCTTTTTGAATTTAATTATCATAAATTTTGTTTTGTCGGTGTTAACATTCATACCTATACTAGAGCATAAATCTTTGAGGATTCATAGTTGCTTCCCAACATCATAGGGACTCCTCACCATAAGAACAATATCACCAATGTAAAGAAGAATAATGATGACTATACTTGTGACAATTGGGTCGACACAACCTCCTTCTTCCAAACAATCTTATAACTTGTCAATGTGTGTGCCAAAAAGGGTAGGAGATAGCCTTAATTTATTCTGAACAAACCTCAGTATTCCTAAAGTTGGCATGAACATTCTCATACAACCTTATCGCAACAACCCTCAACTCAAAAGGAACTTTTGTCTCTTCCAACATATTCCAAAGGTTCAACTCAAGCAGTGTGTCAAAATCTTTTCTAAAGTAAAAACAACAACAAAAGAGATTGGTTTTATTACTGTGACACTCCTCTACAATGATCCTAAGTGTAACAAGGTGGTCCATAGTTGAATGATAGCTCCTAAATCTGACTTGGCCTTTAACTCTTTTTCTATGGTTTTTTAGTTGTGTGTTAATCTTCTTTTCCAAAATAATTTCCTACAACTTGAATAAAATGGGGCTAATCATAATGGTCCTATAATTAGAGGGATTGTTTTTATCTCTACTTTTAAAAATGAGTACAATGAGGATTTTCATCCAAGGTTTAAGGAAGTCATGCTTGATTGCTAAATTGAAGAGCTTGTGTATGTGAAGAATGAGGATAGACCCTTCAATTTTTAATATTTCAGCTTAGCAGCTTTCAATATCCTTAACTTTCCCTTTTACAAATAAATTAACCCCAAACTCTATATCTTTTATAGAAAAAAATTTATATGCTTTCTTACATACTTGTCACCCCCACTTTCTTAATATTGAGTAAATTTACATGTTATTACCCACCAAATGTTACATTTCATAACATATGTGAGAAGTAGGCTAAGACTATGCATAAAATGAGATAGGTAAGGTGCAAAGTGTATTGAAAAATAACTCATATCCATTTTTTTTAACATATAGAAATAAACAAAGTGACCATTGTTGTCATTGAAAACATCATTTTGGTTTCAAATATAATGTTTATTTTTCTTTCTATGAAGGTAAGTTGTACAACTTGATAGCATAATGAATTCATCAAAAGTAGAAAATATGATGTTTATGAAAACATTTTATGTAATTATATTGAAATTTATGGTTTACATTTAGATGCAAATGCTCTCTTGACTATCAATAGTTTTCATGAGGCATGGAAATGGGAGATTTTGTATCAACATTCGATCTCATAAAGGTTCACCATTTCCAGCTTGAACTTGTGGGGACCTTAATTATAGTTGAAGTAGTATATGTAGGTGATCCTACAAGGTAGGTTCCACATTCTCCAATTGATTAGGCTTATAAGATGTGCATAAACATTTTCCCAAAAAAATTGTATAGATATATATTGATGGATAATTCAATCAGATGTATCTTAATATTAGAGTTATCATAAATTGAGAGTGATCAACTTCCTCAAGTTTTTTCAATATACAAAATATTTTCTAAAAAACTACACATATAATAGATTTTGAGTTAATATAGATTTTAAATTGGTTATACACACAACTAACTAATAATTTCACCATCAATCCATATTTCATCTTTAAATTTTATAAAAATATAAAATTTAATATTTTAAAAAATATTAATTAAAATATCATTTTAATTTAACTAAATTAAATTTTTATTTATTTAACTCAACGTCTTTTAAATCTATAATAAATACTTACAATAATAAATAACTTCTTTCTAAATAATTTTACAAATCCATTTTTCTCTTACAATTTTTCTAATAAAACATTGCAACAAAGTTAGTCTCAACTCAAGGAGGTACCATATATGCGCGAACGAAAATATTTAGGAATATTTTTTAATGATTGAAAAGTTTAATTTTATTTATTAGTGAAATGTTCAATGAATATGCATTAGTTTAAAATCTTTTATATAATTGATTAAAGTATATTTAACATTTTATATAATTGATTAAAGTATATTTAACATTGCAACAAAGTTAGTCTCAACTCAAGGAGGTACGATATATGCGCGAACGAAAATATTTAGGAATGTTTTTTAATGATTGAAAAGTTTAATTTTATTTATTAGTGAAATGTCCAATGAATATGCATTAGTTTAAAATCTTTTATATAATTGATTAAAATATTTATTAATCTATATTAAAATGACTCACTCAAACTATTTCTTAATAAAGATCTTCCGTATTTCTTAATTAATTTGCCAATTCATAATATTGTAAGAGTTTAGAGAAATGGACCTTTTAAGGGATACCTCAATATCCATAATTGGAATGTCTAAACTTAAATTTTGATAAAACTTTACAATCCAATTTAATTTTTCTATTCAAAAGTCAATCATAGTGGGAATTAAAATATAAAAATACACTTAATTATATATATATATATATATATATATATATATAATTTTTATTTATGAAAATTTTGTATAAGTATATGTTAATGTAGGTGTAGAGTTTTAGATCTAAATGATGGTATGTTTCTATACCCATGTAAAGTATAGCTTTGTTAGGATATTTAAACACTTAGGAATTAAGTTAAGATCAACTTGATCTAATATGTTTTTAGATAAAATGTGTTTCTTTAGTGGGTTTCCTTACTATGCATTTGTAGTTATCTAAAATGATAGTCATTATATGTTCTAGACATAAAGTGATTCGATGATTCATCTTCTCTTCAATATTAACAACTATATTTATATGTGGTGTAACCCTCTATTGGTCCATGATCTCTATTTGAAGAGCATGGATGGTTATTTGTCAATGATCAATTGTGAGAAACTCGTATGTAATTTTTTTCCTTTTGCATTAATATATTGTCTCAAGTGGCCATGTTGGATAGGGTTGTGGATTGTTTCCCACTTTGAGGGGTTTAACCACATAATACACTAGTATACTAATATTTGATTTATTTGTGTGATTGGTTGTTTAAGGTGTTTGACATGTGTGGAAATACCATGTTTGTAGAACAGGGAATCATAGCCCATATGAAGATTCACTTCCATTGTTGATCAAGTTCTTAAACTTGTGTCACTACATGCATGAAAGAATTTCTAGATTTTGCTAAATTTCTATTCATTTCTTAGATAAAAGAGTCAAGTTCCATTGTGTTATGAGTGTTTCTTTCAGTTGGAAACACTTTTCGTTTCACCCAAAAAGGTTTCTATTTGTCCAAGATACAACCATTTTGTAAGATTCAGAGGTATAAAGTTTCAGTATGGTTTTAATTTTTTTATTTTTTTTATACATTGTGTTAATATTTTATTTTATTTTGTTTATATTTATAGTTTGCTACCTAGTCTAAATAGAACTGAAAGTGTTATCTTTTTTTGCATATACTCTTTGCTTTGTGCTCCATGTAATCTCAACAAATAAAAAGAGAGAGAAAACTAACATTTCATTAAGGGAAATTTGAGGTTTAAAATATGCCTCATAAAGAAAATAATAAATAATAGTTAAAATAATAAAATAAAGGTTATGAATTTTCAACAATAAAGAAAGAAGACTACTTTTTTCAATCATATTTTCCACTTATCTCCTTATAGACTTTCTCAAATTAAGTGTAGGCACTCGTTGGATGCATAATTGATTTCCACATCCAATGAGTACCCAATCTGCATACTTTTGAAAGGCCCAAAATGAGATAAAATAGAAATACAAGTGTGAGTAATGGAGGCCAACGTGGAATCCACTCAGTACCATGGTGGGTAACAGGGAAGGACAACTAGCAAGAGGTATAAATTCCACATACAAACTCCAATTGAGGTGATTTTCACACCCTTGGGAAGTTTTCCATGTGTAGAAAAAAATTAAGGGGTTGGGAGTTATGCTCACAAAGTTTTGTCAGGCTCAAAAAGTGTCTTTTGATGCCCCAAATTGACTCTAGAAGGTTTTGGACCCGAAATCACCAAATTGCGACTTGCCTCTAAAATGGGCCTTACAAGCCAATTCCTCTAATTTTTCCACCCAAAAAGTACCAAGGTAGATGACAAATTATCTAACAAAAAATGCACTTCTCACTTTTAGGTTGTAATGATGTCCTTTCTCATCAGGAATTTGAACCCATACTTCACTACTAAATATACGAAAGTGACTTACATTTAATTTAATTTTACTCCATGCTTCTTTTGGTGTTATATTTTTAAAAATATTTATGGGAGTGTGATTGACTATGTAATTGGCACAATGTCTTCTATCAAAAGACAAATTATACATATCAACATATACCAATATTTATTAATAAATACAACTTGAGACAATATGACACTTTGATCCTTTGAAAGAATGTGATGTAGATTATGACTAGATGAGTCGGAGCACACGCTTCTCAAACTGCGGCTAGGGTTTTCCCCAGTCGTCATCCCGGTTCATTGTTGTCGCACTTGCCTATGGAATCCTTCGACCATGTCCATGTTGTCTACTCATGGGACTTTGGAACCCTAGAGTCTCATATTGTTCTCTGTCACCACATTCGTCTTTATAAACACCCGTCGTCGTATCGGGTTGAATGATCGATGGTCTATGGAACCTTGGATCATCTTTGGCTTTTGGTGATGTGTCAGTAGCAACTTTCATTGGTCGTAGCTAGACTCTTGAGTATAATGGGAAATCCCTCCATCGAAGTGGGAAGGTGTGTCAAGGATGTGTATTCCATCTCCTGTCTAGACTTATTAGGGAACTATGTGGCAAAACATAATTCTATCATTTTGACAGAGCGTGGTTTAGTCGGTAATTTCTTAGTCCTTTGGCCCAGTCCTAAGGTCACTCTTGAATGGATTTATGATAATTGGGATGTTCAAGACCCTCTAGCCTTTTATTGTGGGAAAGGATTTTATGTATTTATTTTTAAAACCATTGAAGATTGGGACCATATCTTCGGATCTAGCCCTTATTTCTTAGGATCCAAGGGAATGTTTCTTTCCCACTAGACCCTTGACTTCAACTCAGATATGGATATATCTTCTACTTCAATTTGGATTAGAATTCTTCACCTCCCCCTTATTTTCTAGGGTGAAGCCTCCTTTGAAGCCATAGGAAATAAGCTGGGTCAATTTATAACTCATTCTCAACCAAAGGACAATACCTACACATGTGCCAGAATATATGTAGACATGGAATTTCCAAAGGGATTGCCAGAGGCGATTTAGCTCAATATATATGGTTGGATTCATCTTCATGCCCTGGACTACAAGAAGGTTCCTTTCAAATGTAACAATTGTCATGAATATGGGAACTTCGCCAAAAGCTTCCCCAAAGCTAAAGAAACTCAGTCATTGTAGAATAATGTGGATCAAGGATTCAGACATATTTCAAGAAAGTGTAAGAAACAACAACCCAAGGGGGATCAAACTAACCACAAGTCTCATGCTTGCCCATCTATTCCCTCCAATAATAGATATGAATCTTTGGAATCTCAAGACAAATAATCAAAGGACTCTGTGGAGGATGTTCCTCATCAGAATAATCTTGAGATCAAATCTGAGCAGCCAATAAAAGAAAGAAATAATCTTGAAAACTCAGCTAAAGGTAAGGAGGTCATGAGTGGGGGAAGTGCTTCTTCGCATGGAACAAATCCTATGGATATGTGTCCAATTGGGGTTTTCAATGCTCCCCTCGATCCTTCTGTGAGAGTGGAGATGGGAGATGCACAGGAGGGAGAATGTAATACCCCTAGGCTAAAATCCAATTGTAAATGTAAATATAAATATGCTTATAGGTTGGTGAGCCAGATTATTATAGGCTAGAATGTTTATATGATTATTAGGCTAGGGAGCATGGATGCTAAAGGCCATCGTACCTATATTTTAATTGTAAATCATACTCATATTATTAATTAAGTATACCATTGCATGCAGACCGACCAAACAAAAGAGATGGGGGGATAAACTCCACTAGAAAGGGGTAAGGGAGCTAAGAGTTTAGAAAAGGAGATAAGTTAAGGGGGCTTAAGCCCAAAGGAATATTTTATTAATATTCCTAAATTCTAAAGTCTAAAGTATGGGATATTCATTTTATCCTAAGTCCCTAAGGGGGAACATATCACCATGTGGAGGGGCATGTAGTTCCCAACATGACAAGTGTCAAGTTGGGAACATGCACATATATTTGGGGGAAATTAGTCATTTTCCATTCATTCCTTTAGCATTGTTACCATTATTCTCCCCTACCATCCGAACTTTGTTGTGGCCATCACCATACATGTACTTGGGAAGCTTGGCGTTGTGGAAAATGAGGAGCCTAGTTTGACTGCAGGATGAAGAGGCAAGTTGTCAGGCCCGTGGTCAAAGAAGCAGGTTTTTAGGCCTGTAGGCATCTCTCTTCGAGTGAGATATTTTATATGCCGAAGAAGTCGGTTTTCAAGCCTGTGAGTAGTTTCTCTAGGCAAGAAACTACTCGAAATTGTTCCCTGGTGCGCTGGGAAATGACTACAGGGCTCTGAGACTTCCTGTTCGTACTGTTGTTGAAGCCCCAGAAGGGAAGTGGGGTAGTCGAGGGTCTGTTAAGCAGAGAAGGGGAACACTTCCTGGGGTGGGATAGGCATGTGGGAAATGAGAGACTATAGGCTAGTTGCAGCAATTGGGCACCTTGGATTGAGCAATTATGTTACTTGTCAGACCTTAGACTGGCTTAATATTCCCTTTTCCTTGGTAGAGTTTATCTCTAGCTCGAGGGCGATCCACTGTTGAGATTACGAGTAGTGTGGTCTATGGCTGGGAGGAACGTGGAATGTCTACATGTAGTTGGTGATATTTTTATCAAAGATAAGTGTCAATTGTGTGTTAAATTATGTGTTGCATCATTATTTATGCATTTGTTTTTATGGGTTTTTCCTATGTATGTTGCATGTGTATTTATATTATTATTTTGTATGAATCTATGTATTTGCAGAGTATATGTATGTTTCAATTTGGTATACAGTTTGAATTTTTTGTCTGGCATAGACCAACAGGTGGTTGGGGATGCTACATATGGTATCAAAGCCCCAGTTTTCAACACTGAGTTTGGATGGGTCGAGCAAGTTGAATTGAAGAGAAATTTCAGAGAATTGATTTCAAAGTGGCCAAATTTCAAGTTATAGTGCATCCATGGTAAAAATAAGAAGCAATTGCGTGGAATTGGGAAAAAACCCCAATTTTTGTTGTTAAATTCATGGGAAATCTGAGAAATTTGGCCAAGTGGTGAGATATTCTTAATTTAATATATGTTCTATCAAATTCAGACCTTGAATTGGTCAAATTTAAAGTTACAGGGTGCTAGGAGGGCATTGAGAGAACACTTTGATTGTGTTTGAAATCTCATGAAGTGTAGCAGTTCGAGAAATCAAGCAAAGGCCAAGGAGTCGACTCTGCAGTGGAGAGATCAAGGGTCGAGCCTTTGAAAGATTGAGAAATCCTTCGTTTGAGGGAAGTAGAGCCGCAGAGGAGATAAACCACAACAACCGTTGATTTGGGATGAAATATTAGATCTGGGTCGTTGGATCAAACCCAGATGAGAGGAGAGCACACGACAGAGGAGATCAGATCCCAGTCGTTGGATCTGAGCGCAGGAGAACAAGAACCATCGATCAGATTTCTCAAGCCGTAAGTCTTGGACAAAGCGGAGTGGATCTCAAACATAGATCCCATCATGGAACATGAGCCATAGATCTCACAATTCAAATATTCGACACTTCGAGAAAAAAATTGACCCTTGTGTCGCTAGGAGGAGAAATTCCCAAAGCTACAAAGTCTCGGAGTGAATCTACATCGTAGATCACTGGGAGAGTGCGAGACGTTGGATCCTTGAGTGGTTCGACGATTTGTCACTCTGGGAGAAATTGGTTGTGGTTGTGCGGAGTGGATATTTCCCCAAAGTCCTGAATTCTGGAGTAAATCCTGACCATTGTTTGTTGGGTACATGTGTCCGTAGATTTCCATGTATTCGAAAATTCAGCTATCCGGAGGATTTTTGGTGAAATTTATTTTTGTGTGAAAAGTCTCGAACCTCCAAAGTAACAAAGTTAATCCTAGTCGTTGATCAACGGAGAGTCTCAATCGTAGATCTTCTCCCTTCACCAATTTGGCGTTCGGTAGTTCGGGAGTGTGGTAGTCGTCTGGAGCAAGAAGTCCTGAAGCTCCAAAGTATTGGAGTTAGTCCTACTCATTGATCAAAGGATATTCTTAGCCATAGATATCTTCCCTTCACCAATTCGACATTCGACAGTTTGGGAGTGTGGTGGTTTTCTGAAGAGAGAAGTCTTGAAGCTCTGAAGTACCAGAGTTAATCCTAGTTGTTGATCAAAGGAGATTCTTAGTCATAGATCTCCACCCTTTGCCAACTCGACGTTCAATAGTTCAGGAGTGTGGTGGTCATCTGGAGAGAGAAGCCCCGACGCCCAGAGTTAATCACAGTTATTAGCTGTGAGATGAGTGTGATTCGTCAATTTCAGTTCGATGTTTGGTTTTCTGGGAGGTAGCGTGTGTTGGAGTCGAGAAACTTCTGAATCCTGGAGTCCAAAATTTGATCTCATCCGTAGATCAAGGAGAAAAGTGTGGACTGTTGATCCTTGAACTCTTCAAGAGTTCGATAGTTGATCTCATCAATAGATCAACGAGCAAAGTGTGGACTGTTGATCCTTGAACTCCTTAGGAGTTCGATAGTTCGGTAGTTTGGGAGATTTACATGTTGGATTCATGGAAACTACCGAAGCCCGAAGCTTGGAGTTCTAAAGTGAATCTCCACCATAGATCGTGGAGGAGGGAAGAGAATCTCCACCACTCGTCAGATCTGGCTGTAATATTTTGGAGGAAGGACAGGGAGAAGACCTACACTCGTCAGTCAAAGTCACTTTATGAACGAATTCGGTCGATAACCACTACAGGAGATTAGAGTGTTGAAAAGGTGAATGTTCATGGAGCGTCGAAGTCCTGGAGCTCTGGATAGCGCATTTTAGTTGAGTGCTTGGTTCTAGCCCACAGTCACATGATATTTTCATTGAAAAAAAGGGGCTAGCACCTGTGATTTTGATTTTAGGTGAAAGGGGATTAGAGTAAAGCGCCCATAGATTTTGTTGGACCTTCATAAAGAAATAAAAATGGCATGTGTACATTAAGAGAGGATCCAACATGGATCTGAGAGCTAATTCGCCTCTAGAAGAATATCCTAAGACCAGGAGGTCGTGCGAGCCCCTAGGAGGGGTGGGGGTTTGCATCATAGAACTTTGACTGAGACCATTAGGAAAGCTATTAAACCATAGAACACAATCATGGAGCTGAATTACAATTTTGGGCATGTTAAAAATGTTTTAAGATGGCACAGAAGGTACTTGTAGCATTCAAGGCCAAAAGCACTAATTGGCCTAGAACTTTAGCAGTCTGTAACTAGCATCCCAGAACCCAGAAATAGGTGAAACTTGGACAAGCTGTCCAAAATTTGTAAATGAAGAAACCCAATTGGGATCCTACCAAAAATCCAATGGAATAGGTACAAAAATGCATAATTACAATTTAGATTTGCACCTAGTTGAAGTGTGAACAGGAGAAGTTAATGGGCAATTTTCAAATGACCATAAATTTTTGCTCAAGACTCATAATTGAGCAAGGGAGAAATCATTGCAAAGGTGTTAGATAGGGGAGTCTGAGTATCCACCTATAAAATTGACTTGGGTAGTTAATTTTCACAAGAGATCAGAAGAAGGAATTATGATGCATTATTGGAACAAATTTGTACATAATTTCATAAATTTGTTAGCCTAACAAATTTTGTTGGCTGCAAATTTTGCAGAGTTAACAACATTTAGTTCATAATGGGTGAGAAGGTTGAAATTTAGTTAAATATAAGAAAAGATACTCAGAGAAAGAGTGTTATGAAAAAAATCTTACATAAGATGATCAAAAGCCAAGACTACAAAATGTTAAGGTATGAATCTAGGTGCAGCCATAAAGTCTTGGGAAGCCACTATAGGAAGTCCACTCATGTTAGTCAAGTAGTCAATGGAATCTGGGCAAAGAAATAGATCATGTAGTGAATGAAATAATGAAATTCCATTCACTCCGAAAGAAACCAATATACAGATTAAGCAATACATTGGAGTCAAATCTATTATAAAAGGAATTGACTATCATAATGGTAGTAATCAGATAAAGAGAGAGGCTTAATGCATATATGGATAAATAGTGCATCATCTCCAGGGATTAGATATGCAATTATAGAGTAATGCTTCCCTTATGGTTATCAGAGTGTGCAATGGAAGCAATATGGTATGAAGGACATCACTTCAAGGGTAAAGAAATGAAGGTGCACATAAGTAAGGAGTGTCGGTTGATGCATAAAACAATATACTATGAAAAGATTGGATCTAGAATGATGCAATAAAACTCCTAGCAGAGGAATTACTCAAAGCTAAATGTATTAGAGACTGGATGAAGTTCATGAGTAAATTAAGATAGTTGAAAGGTACCAATAGATGGATACCAAGTTATACATAGTCTTCTGCAACATTCGAGGAATTGTGACAACAATGGGAAGGATTGTTGAGTACATTCCCGAGAGATGAGTGCATTGACAAGGTACATTGAGATGTTAATTCAAAAGGATTCAAACATGGAGAAGAAGGAATAAGTGCATCAATATGGCATGATGGAAGTTGATTATGCAAGTCAGGTTGAAATCAGATGGGTTAGGACGGGAGAAAGTAATAGTTCATTAAGAAAATCCAAGTGTTGATATGTTCAATCAGGGAAAGGTTGAATCAATTTGTTTCAATAAATAAATTTGCGTTAAATATCAAGGTTATTTAGAGAGAATGACTGGAAATGTAATTTGGTCATGTAAGAGTTGGATCATAGGGATCCAAGTAATAGTGGAATACTAAAAATTAATATCAGCATAATATATGGCTACAAGTTTGCAAAGTAGATAACAAAGGTTGGGATGGAAAAGTACTCAAGATAGAGAACAATCAGGCACATTGTTTTATTTTGTAAGAACACATTCAGGAATCCAGGAAGAATTGAAGACTTCTAGGAACAACAAAGAAAAGTGATACAAGGATAAAGAGGTTTTTGCAATTATTGTAGCAACAATTATGTTGTGGCTTGTTGGACATCCATACATAGTACATGAAATTGAATGCAAATGCATTTAGGAGCATGCTAATGATGCATTATTAGTGCATACAATAATGAATTGACGAATGCCAATTTGTTAATATACATATATAACATAATAAGATTAGGATTAGTCTATTGTTGAATATTTATTAATATGAAAGATGCTAATGGTGGTTGTTGTACCAAGAAAGAGAGAATTCTTACATGTTTGCAAGTGTTGCTACTAATGTTGCTACATATAGGAGGAAGCAACATAACGCTGAAGAGTGGATTATAAGTCTTATAATAGAAGCATGGGAGTTTCTATTGTTATCAACTATCTAGGTAGCATTAAATTCATTTAATGGAAGCTATGCAGGTATGAGTTTTATGTACTCTTATTGCATAATTGATGAAGGGAATTTAGGTAAGAATTTCATCATCCAGTTTTATTTTATAAAATCACATTATTGTATTAGTTGAATGTATTGATGTGGATAAAATACCACTGGGTGTGGTAAATGTTGGAGGCCTATAATAATTATAAAATCATTTTATCATTTGAATGCATATAATGATATAGCTGCATGTCATGTTAATTGGTTATGAGCTAATAACCAAGGCAATAAAAGGTATGAACCTGTTATAGGAATGGATGCCAGAAAAGCTATTCATTTATGAGACCATGACATGGTTGGTTATGGAAAGGCTATGTACCACATAAATATCCAATGAACTTCATACTTCTAAATAATATTTGGACTACAATCTTTTTGCTAACACTAATGAACACCATAGAATTATATTATTGGTGTAGTGTTCGGGTTGAAAAGGAAGACGTACAAATAATTGAGAAGACAATAGGAAGTGTATGGAGAATGTGTCAAGGCATTGGCCAGATTTCCAATTTACCAACGGTGAGATACACGACTTAGATATAGAGCATTGTGAAAATCAATGGAAAGATGCAGTCAATATATATTCATTAAGAATTACACTCATGCATAGTAAGTGATAGACTTACACTTATGCATAATAGATTGTTATACTTGAGTGCATTATTGAATGCATTTTTGTGAGTTCATGCATACATGTTATTTGATGGAAATAATTATGCTAATAGCTGAAATGTTACAATTATTACTCACTCACAGAGTTGAAGACATTTCAAGGGTTGTTAGACATTGCAACAAGAAAGTTGCAAGTCAGTAGTCACATGAGCATTGACTATAGGAATTTTTTGTTCAGAAAATAGAGCAATGAACTTACTGATATTAATTGTGAATATGCATATGCATATAGTGGTAATTTTATTCTATTTAATAAATTACTTGATAGCTGGTGATGGAAATTTTTAAGTGTGGACAATTCTAGAATTACTTGTGAGCTTTTGTAAGTATTACAATATAATTTTATGGTGCATGACATAGTAATAATTTGTTGGATGAATGTAAGCTGGAAAATATTGCAGGAAAAGTGGTCTCAACTATGATACTGCAGAAAGCCATGATAAAAATTACTACCTGTTGTTGCAACAACCAAGAAAATTACAAGATAGAATTTCATATTTTGGGAAAAGATGAATTCCTTATGAAATAAGTTTGAGTTTCTAAATGAATTTTTATAATGTTCTCTCATAATAATTGTATGTGTGTGATACAGATGAGACAATATTGATTAAAGTGGAATGCTCAGGAAGAACAACTACTATTGGAGACATTGGAGCTCTATAAATGTAGAACCTTGGTGGGGTTCTAATAATGAGTTGGTGTTCTCCTTGTGTGTGAAATCCTTGGCAAGATGGATCGCCGACATACTGTGTAGCAGTGAAGGGATACCTGAGCTTGAAGGGTGAGTGCAACAAGGAAGAGGTAACTCAGGAGTACTTATGGCATGATAGCTATAATAATGAGGGTGTGTCAAATGGAACAATGAGTTGAATTCTTTCATGAAGCAACTCTATGGAATAGAACAAATTTTTTCCATCTATAGTATGAATACATGAATTGGTGCTTGGAAAATAGAGCACCAAGAAGACAACAAGCTTCCAAAAGAAAAGGCTTGGAGCTTTTTGAATAATTTTAAATTGTACATGGTATATAATTCACTGAGGATAGTGCATAAATAAGGGGGAGGGGAATGTAATACCCCTAGGATGAACCCCAATTGTAACTGTAAATATAAATATGCTTATAGGCTGGTGAGCCAGGTTATTATAGGATAGAATGCTTATATTATTATTAGGCTAGGGAGCCTAGATGCTAAAGGCCATCGTACCTATATTGTAATTGTAAATCATACTCATATTATTAATTAAGTATACCACTCCATGCAGACTGACCAAACAAAAGAGATGGGGGGCTAAAATCCACTAGAAAGGGGTAAGGGAGATAAGAGTTTAGGAAAGGGGATAAGTTAAGGGGGCTTAAGCCCAAAGGAATATTTTATTAATATTCCTAAAGTCTAAAGTCTAAAGTATGGGATATTCATTTTATCCTAAGTCCCTAAGGGGGAACGTATCACCATGTGGGGGGGGGTCCATGTGGGGGGCCATGTAGTTCCCAACATGACAAGTGTCAAGTTGGGAACATGCACATATATTTGGGGGAAATTAGTCATTTTTCATTCATTCCTTCATCATTGCTACCATTATACTCTCCTACCATATGAACTCTGTTGTGGTCATCACCATACATGTACTTGAGAAGCTTGGCGCTGTGGACAACAAGAAACCTGGTTTAATTGCGAGTCGAAGAGGCGGGTTGTCAAGCTCGTGGTTAAAGAAGCAGGTTGTTAGGCCCGTAGGCATATCTCTCCAGGTGAGATATTTTCTATGTCGAAGAAGCGGGTTATCAGTCCCATGAGCAGTTTCTCTAGGCGATAAACTACTTAGAATCGTTCCCTGGTGTATTGGGAAATGGCTACAGGGCTCTGAGACTTCCTGTCCAGCCTGTTGTTGAAGACCCGAAAGGGAAGTGGGGCAGCCGAGGGATTGTTAATCAGAGAATGGGCACACTTTCTAGGGTGGGATAGGCATGTGGGGAATGAGAGACTATAAGCTAGTTGCAGCAGTTGGGCATCTTGGACTGAGCAATTATGTTGCTTATCAGACCTTAGATTGGCTTAGTATTACCTTTTCCCTGGTATATTTTAGCTCCAACTCGGGGGTGACCCACTGCTGAGATTACAAGCAATGTGGTCTATGGCTGGGAGGAACGTGGAAGGTCTTCATGCAGTTGGTGATATTTTTATCAAAGGTAAGTGTCAATCGTGTGTTAAATTATGTGTTGCATCATTATTTATGTATTTGTTTTTATGGGTTTTTCTTGTGTATGTTGCATGTGTATTTCTATTATTATTTTGTATGAATCTGTGTATTTGCATAGTATATGTATGTTTCAATTTGGTATACAACTCTAATTTTTCATGTGGCATAGACCAACATGTGGCTGGGGATGCTACAGAGAAGATCCTAAATTTTCCTCCTATGCAGAAATACTAAAAAAAACCCTCATCCTTATCCACCTCTAACAAGAGGAAGAAAAGAAAACATCAATCTTAAAGAGAAAGATCCAGGATTAGGAAACTCAGGGGGCTCCCATCGAACTTTGGGTAACATCGCATATAGTGATGGGATAGCTTGGATTGTGAGTTAATCATGTTTTTCTTTTGCATTCTCTTGTGTAATAAATTTGTAAGAATATATTCTTGCAATCAAGAAGTAGTGAGTTTGAATTGAGGGAAGTCTTGGTCTTGGTTCATCAAATCCAACCTGGTAATTTTGGTTCCTTTCTACCGTAGTATAGTTACAAAGATGAAGATTTTGAATTTTGTACTCTGTCATTAACTTCGACTTGGCTCGTTTAACATATATTTTCCCCAGTTTCTTAAAAAAAAAATACAACCTGAGACGATCATTGACAGCCACAAACAATGTCAGCCTTCCCCTCCTCCCTTCTTATTTTAATTTGATAGTTGTTATCCATCAAACAAGTGATCTAAGATTTCTCACATCGATGATATGTAATAAGTTTACCTACTATAGTATTTCAACCAATAACTCAAGAGTATGAAACTAATATTCTAGTCTCTAGCGACAATCCTTATCTCTATTGCAATTTGCAGATTTTGTTCATCCAAAGGGAATTCAATAAAGTCAATGGAAATTAACGATCGACTTTGGTCCATATCCGTTCGATGAATGAAATATGCAATCTAGTTAACTTTGAGTGTCTCTAGCTGCTAGGGTAAATTCATTTAACCTCATGAAACATTTAAA
>JZKD02S2063990.1:274662-300422 GCA_000966675.3 Picea glauca
AAATAAAAAATTGAAAATCTAAATGCAACAATCATCAAACAAGAAAAATCCTATAAAGATAGAAATGTCTGTTTTGAATAATTTGTGAATATGTAGAATGCTGCTTTAATGGTTTTGCAATCGTCTACAGAACTTGCCGATTAAAAATGTCAAAGATGATGTAATTTGTTGCACTCTCTTTTATCCTACTTCTCGTCAGCCCTGCTGCACAGCATACAAAATTTACGGATTTACGGTAGAGACAATGGTTACTTTAAGAATTGATTGGCACTAACTAGAGAGTAAAGGGGAAGGCTAAGCATTCAGTACCAGATCAGTAATTGTTATATATTTTGAAATGTATACTATGCATTATATACTCAACAATAAATTAATTAAAATTGTTTTATATGTTAGGATAGGTATGGTCTAGTATGGTCTAAACTTTATCTTTTTTTTTTACATTGGGATACAATTGTTATTGTTAGTTAGTAAATCGCAGAATCATAATTCCAACCATTTTTAATTTTTACAGAATTTTGAGTAAAATTGCTAAAACAATATGACCACAAATAGTTAAAAACATAGAACGTGGTTAGGATATATCAAAGTACACAATTTTATTAGAATGCAGGATGTATAATTCCAATACCAGCATATACGTCATTAATTAATTAATTAATTAATTAATTAATTAATTAAGTTATATATATATATATATATATATATATATATATATATATTAAAAATCATCAAATTTATATTTATTTTGTGGTCTATATAAATATATAAAGTATGTGTCAAAGAGTGTCATTTGAGTATGTGTCAAAAGTTTTTGGATTATATTTGTTTGAGAAAATTATAATAGAGTTTGAACTCATTATTATAATATATTTGTTATGAGTTTAATATGTCATTTGTAGGATTGAACTTGGATAGAGAAGTTAACAATCATTTCTCCCAAACATCTAAGCTAAATCCAATTGAAAATACCAAAACACCAAATTCATATTTACTTTAAAAAACATATTTAAATAAAAATATTAAAAAATTTAAATATAAAGAAAATACTAATTTTAATTAAATTTGAAATTTTTAATATATTTCTTTTTCATTTTATTTAAAAATAATTTATTTAAACATCTTTCTTAATAAATACATATTTATATTTATTTAAAAAACAACTACATTTGGGGTCAAAATTTGACATTTGAAAGAACAATGGATGAAAAACCCTTCTTAACTTTAAAATTTAGTTTAAAAATGTGAAGTCCGTGATTTTTTATGTTGTTAATGTAAGTTTTAAACCTATGAAGTAAACCAATGCATATAGATTCTTAAGAAAAACAAAAATTAATCATACACATAGTACACGTTGATTTACGTTGGAAACCCTTAACCGAGAGAAAACCATCCTTCCTTGTTCTCGCACCTCTCAACTCTTCATTGTATTAATTTCACCATTCACAATACAACATACACAATATTTTAGGTATTCCACAGCTAACAAAACCCTAATCCCTTAATCTTAATTTAGAAAACCGTTAAAAATAGCGAAAAAATGTTAAAATAGGAAAAAATACCCCCCAAAAAAATTGAGGCGTTGCCCCGAACCATGTTAGCTCTGGGCACTAGCAAGGGGGGGCTAATCCTACCCCCCCTATGACCAACCCATGGAAAAGCACTCGACACACACATACACACAGAGAGACAGGTGGTGGGATTTTGAGACGATGTCGTCAAATCTGATGCACCCCCACACACATGCAAAGAATATTTTTAATTCTTAATGACAATTATTCTATATTTTTTATGTGTTTGTTGATAAATAAAAAAATCCCATGACATTAAACAACCCATTGTTTCTAAAGAGTTGGGAGAAGGTGAAATTTTTCTAGGTAAAATTTACTACCTAAAATCGAAATGTTATTAAGTTAAAATTTGTTAATACCATTTGAATTATCTATTTGTGAAATTCTTTGAATGTATTATTATTATACTAATGAATGGGTTGAATATTTTTTGAAGTAGAAAACAATGTCAAATAACCCCAACTTGAGTATTGGTGCATCCAACTGGTTGGCTTATATACAATTATCAATGAAGTATTAGCTCTCACCAAAGATGTTGATCCCGATGAATGCAATTCTTCTGCACAAACTAGCAATCATGAGAAACCATCTTAGAATCATCCTAAACTTTTTGATATCCGTGATGAGAAATGTTTTTACCCTTGTATGCAATGAAAAGACATAAAGTGAAGAAGAATTACCATGTCAATGACTAGGAAATATTGCTTAGAGCATGGGCACTTGGAAGGGGGGAAACAATAGGGGAAAAGAGTAGCAAGAAATGAGAAGGATTTTATGGACTCACAAAGAAATGATATAGGGCAATACATCCTTCATTTGCACTATTACAACCTAGGTACATGATAATGAACAATATATGGTCTTATAGGTTTCCTCCATTATGGAGATTATGGCCCAAGTAAAGCAGTAGTCTGTCAATCTTGAGGAGACATATGCTATGTTAAGAAACTTGGTCATCTAGTTGAGCAAGGATGGTAATTTAGGGGCCTCAAATCAAATGGTATTAGAATATTCTAGACAAGGAGAAGTCAGAGAGGAGGACATGGTTCAAAATCTTTTTGAAGTCATGGAAATAGGTGAATAGGAACTAGTGCCACCCAATCAAGGACCAGGAGAAGCAACTAGTTGCAACATATTCTAATTAGACTATGTTTTTTAAAGTTATATATACTCTAGGTAGTTTCTAGAGAATCTACCATACAATAGTAGTAGATACTAGAAAAAATTTCAAGAGACATATGTAAGCTATATTTTTGGTTTGGATCTTCTCGACTTGTTTAATTTTGGAAGACTTCAATTGAATGTACTAGTGTTGCATAGCTTTGCTACAACCTCTTTTTATTAATAAAATTTTCCCAGTTTTAGTTTTTTTTTAAATAGGGTGAGTACCTCGAGGAAATGCACATCGAGACTTGTAGTTAATGACAAATGGAATCATAAAAATTCCAACTTGGAGCTACCAACATTTTCTAGAAAATATCATATTTAATTGTCTAAAATAAATATTCTCCATTAAAATCCAAGTCTTCCAAAATAACAATTAATACTATTTATGAATTTTCATAGTCAATACAAAAATTCACTCTAGGGTTGAATGAATTACACCACATGTATGAAATCTAGAATGAGGCATAATTACATAACATTGAACTTATGTACCCTTGTATCAGACCTACCAAAATGCCTCGTATCTATTTTTCTCACTTATACACAACTTTGACAAAATGCACACCGAAGAAAAAATTTAAATGTTGAAGGAAATATGAAGCAAAAACTTTTAAGACTCAAATTAAAAATATGAAAATGTGCAAATGTGGAGAATTAGAAAATATCCCCTCTCAAATTTGAATCGCTCAAATTGGCCATGAAATAAAGCTTGGACATGCATTTTAGTGAAGCATGGAAATTTTGGCTACCTTCACTGAAATGCACGCCCAACCTTCAATATATACAAGGAAAAAATGAATTGTTCAGCTTTAAAAGTGTGTGTTTTCTCATTACAAACCTTACTACAATTTCATATTGTCAATTTGATATACAAAAATTTATTTTGTGCAAAAATACTCAAAATTTTCATAGAGTAAAAGTTATAGTTGAATGACCCAAAGAAATGCACACTAGGACCTGTAGTTAATGGTAAATAGAATCATAAGCTTTCCAACTTGAAGCTACCAAAATGTTCTACAACATATCATACTATGTTGTCTAAAATAAATCTTTTACGGTGAAATCCAAGTCCCAAGTCTGCCAAAAATAACAATTGATATTATTTATCAATTTTCATCACCAATACAAAAAATGTGCTCTAGGGTTGAACCAAGTACACCCCACATATGAAATTTGTATTGAGACATAATTACACAATGCTAAAGCTATGTACCCTTGTATCAAGTTTGTCAAAAAGCCTACATACCTATTTTTCCCACTTATCCATAATTTTGACAAATGCACATTAAAGCAAAATTTTTCATGCTAAAGGAGATTTGAAGCATAAACTTTTAAGGCTCAAATTAAAAATATGAAAATGTATAAATGTTGAAAATTGTATAAAACACACTCTCTAATTTGAATCACTCAAATTGGTCAAGAAATGAAGCATGGACGTGCATTTTAGTGAAGCAAAGCAATTTTGGTTAACTTCACTGAAATGCACGCCCATATTTATTACAAGGCCAAATTGAATTATTCAACTTGGAGAGTGTATATTTACTCATTACAAACCTTACTACAATTTCGTATTTTTAAGTTAACACAAAAAATTATGCTACAAAAATTCTCCAAATTTGTTTTTTTTCATAGGGTAAAAGTTAGGGTTAAGTGCCTCAAAGCAACACCAATTTATCCATGAGCTAGAGTGGGTGTGCCTATTTGTGAGGACGTGTCATGTACACTTAGTTGAATACTAAAATAAATTTTTTATTGAGGATATCCATGAATTGTAATCCAATGTGGAGACAATGAGACACTATCTATTATTTTATAACAATAATAGACAAAAACAAGCTCTTTCTCTGAGTACAATTCTATTAATTTATAGAAATATTATACAGAAAATAGATATAACTTTGAACATGTTTCTATTAAAAGTTATGAACATTAATGTTTATAAACATTTTATAAAATCCATCCTTTCAAAGAAGGTTGCTAGATAGAAAGAAAGTGCATTGCAATAGGTAATATATACTATGAACAAGTGAGGAGAGACTTAATGATCCTCACTTTCTTCATCATCCTCATCCTCGTTGTCATTATTTACTTGCATAAGATTCATCTATGTCACTGTCTATATTAATTGACTCATTTCTTTCAATAGGAGACAAATACTCTGAAGAGAAAGAATTAGGAGAATCAAGTCTTTTCTCTTCTAGGGTAGTAACTTTGTAGTTTTATTATTCTTCTTCTTCCTCCTCTTTAGAGCCTTCTATTCATTTTTCCTCCTCTTTGGAGGAGTATTTATTGTATGACATAGTTATGTAACTACTAATAATGCTAAAAACATATTAGTACATCAAAAAATTAGTTCATGCTACCATAAAATGGTTTAACTAGAAATAAGAATGATGGAAAAAATACTTGTGAAAAAAATGATCATTTATTTTTAAAAACTCAAAGTGACTAACTAGAAACAAAATTAAAGCTAGAGAAAAATTAAAGGTTCTCCCAAAATGTGTAACACACCCGACCTCTAAGTACCATTTTTAGGGATGGGGCATCAAAATTATGCTTACTAAATAGTCATCTCAAATCCTCTTTCCAAGGTCTACATCCTCTTCTACTCAACCGTAGCTTTCCAAGACTACTACCAGGCTTAAATCCAAGCTATGGATTGTAAGTTATGGCCTCTCGAAGCTCTTTGGGCATTATCATTCAAGGCCCACATGGTACCCACGTGGGTCCACCTCATTTGTACCATCCCCAAGTTCCTACATCCACGGTGGAATTCCATCCACCGTCAAATCCAACAATGGGACTTGATCCCCATTGAACACATAAGCTAGAGGGGAGTTTGGCATTAAGCGTTGAATGCCCATTTTTCCTTTATGCACGCATGTCCTCCAGAGTTCTGAATTCACGAACTCCCGAAGGAGCCAAAAATCTCACCACGTGGCTCCGACCTTCAGTCCTTTTGGCTTATCTACGACACTACACTCCCAACCTCCAGAGTCCCAAAGTGTCGAATTCTTGAAGGGTCCACCCTTGCACGTGGTGGTGCATTAAACACAAAGGCAAGGACAGGTGGGTATCGAGTGCTCCACCCACCAATAGGCCAAGCGAGTATGTGTTAAGGGGTGAGATGCGACAAGGAAGAGATGACATGTGGCCCCTCCCATGGGTGACATGTGTCACATTTTAATGGGCACATAGTGTCTACGAAAAGTATGAATCCAGGTGACACATGGCACATCGAATGTGGGTCCACGTCACCCTGGGTGAAGTCAGTGTGTCGCGTCACTATGTACTGATATCCTTCTGACACCCTTAGATCTCACGACCAAGATGCATCCACATAGATCCACTGATCTACGGCCTCCATTACTTCGTAACTTCGACGTTCATGGAATCCACTGTGTGACTTCCTCCTTGCTCCCAGAGTGGTCAAAGCTAGGTTGACCATGGTTTAGATCTAACGGTCATGGGAGATCCCGAAACGTCCTTAGATCTACGGCTCTTATCACTTTGTGAATTCGACATTTGGGTGTTACGCTCACTTACCACACCCTTTCCCCCAGAGTGGTCAATGCTAGACTGACCTTGATATAGATCCAACAACCAGGTAAGATCCTGAAGCATCCCTAGATCTACGGTTCTCGTTACTTTGCACATCTGACCTTTGGGGTTTTCAGCGTCATGGAAGCTCTGCTCTTCCAAAGTAGGACTTCATCGAAGTACCATACACGAGTCCCTTCACTGGTTGATCGGACGATTAAGAGGGATTCTCAACGGACTCCCTAGATCCACAACTCATATCAATTCACAACTCCAACATTCAGGAAGTTTGGTGTTATGACACCTCTCTTCTCCAGAAGTAGTCAACGTCTAACTAACCTCGGCATAGATCCAATGGCCAGGGAGACTCTCCAATACCCTTGGATCTGTGTCCCACGTTACTTTGCGATTGGTAAGTGGGTCAGGGTTTAACGGTGGGACAAGTCCATCTATCATGGTGAGGGACACCACCACATGTCGATCAGTCTCGTGGGTAACCATAGCAACAAGTTGCCTTCGACTGGTTTGAAAATGGTAAGGTCATAACACCCCGGAGTTTCGAAGCCAGAAAGTCTTAGCTCCTTTCGAGCCTAGCGTAGGGTTCCTAGACCTTGGTCATATGGGTCCTCCAAAAATTCTCGTGGGCTACATGCTTAACTCTTAGCTGTGAATTGATTAAGGCCATGGGCATGAGCCCTCGATCACATAGGTGGAGGGTCTGAAGGAGGCACCCTCCTTCCATAGAGTTCGAGTTTAGTATTCCTGCGAAGGTAAATTCGAAAGGTCGGCAGGACTTAAACATTCCAGTTAACCCTACCTTGACTCTTTTGTAGACCCACGTCCCATAACCCTCTAGCTACTAAGATAAGGAAAACAAAAGACCATTCAAAAGCATGGGTTCACAGAAAAAAAATGAACATTTTTACCTTAATCATTCAATACAGAATTTAGTCATAGACATGTATATTCAATCATCATTTCCATTTCAGTACACATTGTATGAAAATACTTATCAGAAACTAGAGATCATGAAGTGACTGTTGAAAGGGGTGTCTTTTTCCACCCAACTATAGGCATAGCCACTCTTGAATGGATTTATTGCCGACCACCCCCTAGCTAGACCATGATGCTCTGAGAGAGACTCTTTCTTCTTGCTCTGCGACAGACATGGACAAAGGTTACTCTCCTCCTCCCACATGAACTTAGCAAATGGTTTTCTCTATACCAAGTAAGGGGGTATGCAACGAGTACTCCCATAGTCACTCGTCAGCCTTGTAAATCAGCTGGACTGAAAACGCCGACAGTAGCTTCTTGCACCGAGAAAAATATTGTTTCTCAGTTCTCCTTCGAACCAGGGAGATGCAAGAGATCTTACCTCTTTTGGATATTGTTCTCTCGACTTTGCTTCCTCGTAGATCTCCTATGCCCACAAAATTACTTTGTTTCTTTCCTTCCTCATCACTATTACGTGGGTCCAAATACCCATATCATGGTAAGGTCTGGAAGCCTTGCAAATGTGTGCTCTGCCCCATCTCCCCATTAACTCTTGAGGAGGGATTTTCCAACTACCATCCTGACCGGTAATTCATTTATGGGTCAGAGGATTGTTCTGGTTCTGAGCAATTAAATAAAGTAAGGTATTGGTTTGGTGGGGGTCATCTCAATCATTTATGGTTCCCCTCACCATCTCTCTCATATCATCATGATCTATCTTAGCAAACCCCCTTTTTAGCAGTTATGCAACACAATCTATTTTTAATTAATAACAAAAATACATACATTACCTTTTATAAAAAAAGGTTCATCAAATCCAACATTCACATATGTTTAGTCTACCACAGTCTTTTGTCAAGTCATAGTCATATTTACAAGCTGGGGGAAATAGGGGTACTACAATCCCCGCCCCCTTAAAGGAACATTTTCCTTGATGTTTTACCTGTCAATGTGCTTTGTATGTACAGAAGTAAACAAACATGGGTATTCTTGTTTCATGGCACCCTCCTTTTTCCATGTAGCTTCATCTGGACCAAAGTGTTTCCATTGCACCTTGATCTATGAAATGGTTTTGTTCTTGAGTGGGATTTCCTTCCTATCTATTATGCATTGTGGTTCTGGTAGGAATTCTCCCTCTGGTTCCACATGAATCACAAACCAATCAATTATATGATTAGAATCATGTACATATTTCTCCAGAAATGAAACATGGAAAACATTATGTTCCTTCATTGTGGGAGGAACTGCTAGTCTATATGCTATCGGTCCCACGCTATCCAAAATTTCAAAGGGTGCACAATACCGAGGTGCCATCTTGGCATAAGCTCCCATTCTCAAGGATATTTTACTTGGTCTAACTCTGAGATATACATGATCCCCTGCATTGAAATCTCTAGGAGTCCTTTTTCTGTTTGCATAGCTTTTTTTCTATCCTGAGCTATTTTCATATGAACTACTTGTTGTTCCATTTCTTTTAGCATATAAGGACTAATTGTAATTCTGTCTACTGGGTTATCCCATCTAATTGGAATCTTGCGTTGTCTACCATAGAGGGCCTCAAAAGGGCTCATCTTCAATGACTCTTGATAGCCATTGTTGTAGGAAAATTCTACCAGTGGTAGGTAGTCTTCCAACTTCTTAGGCTGATGTGTTACATGCATCCTTAATATGTCCTCTAACACTTGGTTTACTCTCTTTGTCTGCCCATCAGTTTGAGGGTGATAGGTTGTACAAAATAACAATTTAGTTTTAAAAACAACAAATAGAGATTTCCAAAATCTTGAAGTAAATTTTGTATCTCAGTCGGATATAATTTCCTTAGGCATGCCATGCAACCTGAATATTTATTTCATGAAAATACTGACAATATATATTTCCTTGCAAGTTGACTTGACAGGAATGAAGTGAGTTGTCTTGCTCAGTTTTTCCACCACTACCATGATGGCGTCATTCTGTTTGGTTGATTTTGGTAACCCTTTGATGAAATCCATGGAGATGATTTCCCATTTCCATTCTGGAATTGATGTTATGAGGGAAAAACTCTCTATGTCTAGGGTAAACCACAACAGACGGATATGACTGTAGAAATCAAATCTATCCCAAAAACATGATATATAAACCAATGTGCAAGCAAGATAATAAAGAGGCCTACCTCGTCCAGATGTTCAATGATTTCCACCGTTAAGCACTTTGACCCAAAGCTTTATACCTGCAACTAGTTCTCAACAAACAAGCAAAGCAAGCATATAGTGATAATATAAAATGTTAGAAAATTAGATAGCATAATCCATTAATAAACATAACAAATACACCCATGGATAATAACTCATATATTTGCACGATATCAATTGGATGGGAAAGGAGTATTTATATTAATAAATGATCAGTAGAAGTGAAAACATTACAGACTTCCATGTCGGCACGGTTCAGAACTGAGAAACTAAGTTCCTTCCAATTGGGCCTCCACCACTTCAATCCTCCACCAAAGGCAAACTCATAGAAGGGAGACAATGAGGTTCTCCATCAATAAGGGAAGAGCTTGGGGGTTGAACACTATGTTCAGACTTAAAGGACAAAGGGATGCAGACTCAATATGAAGTAATAATTTTTCCATAGTAACTTTTCTCTCAAAGTTGAATTATTTCTCCTCCTTTCCATAGCTCGGAATTGGCTCATTTATAGCCTTAAAATGGACCTGAAGGGCCAAGTCGGAATGTTTCCAGTATATGGAAGGCCAATGATCAAATATCTCCTGTCGTGACATGGAAACTCGACATTAATTTTCATTTTTTGGCACAAATCCCGATGTACGCGGGTTGTAGTGGAGCAGCTTGCGTATACGCATGTTGTATAGTAGGAAAGGTGCGTACATGTGGAAAAATATGTATTTTTAGATCTAGACTTTACAAACAGGGATGAAAAGTCTGCAAAGGGGAATGGAAAAAGGACTTTTGTGCAAGATTTCATAAGGTGAGGCAAATCTTTCTATAACATGTTCCCCCTAATGTGTGAGATCAGAGGAGTATCTGTGATGGCCAAAATACATTATAAACAACCCAAAAGTGGAGTGATGGGGACCCAGCTTGAAAGACTAGTTTCTCATTACATTCTGCACTAACTTTGCATACATGGCTGCCAATAGAATTACACTGCAGATCCATGTGAAAATATACCAAACAAGTGTCTATGGCCATGAACAGGAAAATACAAATGCGGTTACATGCCAAAAGTTGTCATAGTCACGAACAAGGCCTAGTAGAACTAGTCTCAAAACCAATCTGAAGATATCTATATACAATGGAGTTCAATCTGATCTCCTATGATCACTGAAGTCATATAGGTACTGGTCCAATGAAAAGGAAGAAACAACTCAGGAAAGTTGTGGCCACATAGTGATGTATTCAAGTCTTCTACACTATCCGCCAAGGGTGCAAGTCTACATCATGTGAATAAAGGAGTTGAGGTTGAACACAATACGACATCGTTTGATTACCAGTCATTGAGATATATTGTTAACAAACATGAGATAGCCTATCGATAATGAAAGTAGGTATCAAGGCACTAAGTACATTCCTACAAGTGTGAATAAAGGAGTCGATGTTGAACACTTGAGAAATCCATAGATCAGAATACATTGATGTATTCCCAACTATTGATGGTGAGAGAGATTGCCACTAATGACTGCAAGCCTCAAGGTACCCATAAGATTCTAGGTCCCATTTCCATAATGGATAAGCTAAATTCGATGGAAGGAGAACTGCTAAAAGGAGAGCATTACGGAATCTCTCATCAATCAGCACGAGATACAAAGCAGGAGCTTCATGATTTGGTGGAAATCGGACGAAGAACATGTTCACGAACCAATGACCCTGTGTGTCTTTCGCATGTGCCAAGTGCAAGTGGTACACGAAAAATATCCTCTGAATAGCAAGCAATGATGAAGACTATGGACAAAGGCGAGGAAACCACCAATAAGGCTAATGGCATCCAAGACATTGCATGAATCCCAATGTGTGAATAGATGTCTTGCAGTCAAACACAAGGGAAACCACCCAATCAACGACCAATGAGGAAATGTCGATTGTTGGGTTCAATATTACCTACCAATGACGAAAGTAGGGCCAGGGTGCACGATAGGACTACAACATCATGTGATTCTGAGACAAACTGAGGGTATGGCCCACATGAAAAGTCAAGAGTTCTAAGGAGTGGTCGACACAGGTTAATAGACTTCCTTTGAACAAGAGCATGAGACATATGGAAGACTCCGGTAACATAGACTTGATGATAAAACTATGAGATGCAGGAGTCATCAATGATATTCTCCATAGGGACTGAAAGAGTAACTAGTCGGTAGATAAGACTCTGTAACGAGCTCAGCTTTCTAAGGCCATGATAAACCCAAAATTATGGTGACAAATGGACTCAACAACTTTGTGCTCTGTTCAAAGGAGACACGACTGCTTCCAATATAAGATAATACTCCCTTCCCGCCCATCTTTTTTCATTTTTTCATAACAAATGAATGTTATGATACAGAGGAGGAAATGAGTGTCGCAAGTAAGAAAAACTAGTTCCAGCAATGGAACATACCTATGCTCAATGCAAGGAGATGCATGTGGGAGATGGACACTCGGGGGAATGTTCCCTTCTGGGTATAGGGTGTCAAATTGTGAAGGATATAAACAAGGCTCTACTTGGTTGAGGATGCAAAACTACTAAGGAAAATGGTTTATAATGCAAAGTGAGAATCGGCTAAAGGCTCAATACTGCAAGCACGGGCATGATATGCAATCACAACTTAACACCAAAAAATGTCATTTTTATGAATTTTAGTCTACTCAGTGTGAAAAGGGGATAAACTTGTGTCAAACAGATGTCCTTTCTAATCTGATTTACGAGTGTGAAAGAGACCAATTCACTCGATAATCTTTTCGCTTTTTGAAAACGAGTTGGAAAAGAGCTTAAATAGGACTCACGACCCTTCAAGTCCAATTTAACAAGTGTGAAAGGGACAAATCACTTGGTAATATTTTCACTCTTTAGATGAGTCATAAAAGATCTTAACTTGGACTCGCTTGGGAACTTCTAAGGGACAAGTCACGGGGGAGGCCAAGGCTCTCGTGCTGGACTTATGTGGAATGTCAGTATCTTACAAATAACTGACATAATCTTGGGAAAACCCAAAGCTCTCCAAGTCAAGGAGGATAACAAACTAACGGAGTATGTATTTTATGTGATGGATCAGATAATGTCTCTTACCAGAAAAGACATAGGTGGGGGCATGGGATACCCCAAAAGGCTGTCCCAATCGAAGAGAACCTCCTCGGGACTTAGAGGGAGAGTACTCGGGGAGAGAATAAATCTCTCTCATTCTGAAGGTGTAGGATCAAGAATGATGATGACATGATTGAAGGATGCATCACCCTCTACAAGGAGAGTAGGATTGACCAGAGATTGCACTAGTATGACCACTTCTTCAAATCTAGGTTGAAGAGGATGCACGATAATAGGGATAGGGGACACATCACCCTCGACAATGGGGGTGAGGTCAGGAAAGGATTGCACCAATTTTTCCACCGTGATGATCAAAGGAGGAACATGGTGTGGGGAAACCACAAACGCCTCAGAATCTGAAGGGCCCTTGGGTGAGCCCCACGCTTCTGGTATCTCGGCCGTAGTTGGACACAAAAGAGTAAGGTGATCTCCGTTGCAAGTCCTGCAAAGAAATTTAGGCTTATGTCTGATTCGTCTAGGTTTCTTGATGGCCTCAGTGTCATTCACAACGACTGGTGACATGCTCTTGACATGATCGACAGAGGTGAGAGATTCATCTCCTACGTGATGGATAGAGGTTGGATATGTGACATTGCTATGACTCATGGCGAATAGAATGGTGCCCCCAGCATGATTGGCAGAGGCTAGGTGTGGGTTGTCAAAATAATTTGCAGAAGTTGTTGACCCATCTCCGACATGATTGGCAGAGGTTGGTGATGGAGCACCAATATGACTGACAATGACTGGCCTAACGGTGAGTTGTGGCATTTTATACCAAGACCCAGGGAAATATTGGCTTTGAAATATTGTGGGCCAGGAAGGGTATTGGTTTACCCCTTGTCCCTATCTGGAAAGGTAGTACCCTCCATCGAATTGGTCAGAAGAGGCTTCTACGGGCATCATCACTGAAGTCTGCAAAGAGACAGAGGTATGGTAAGAATTATTTGAGTGAGGATATATGATTCCCCCTTGTGAAGGGGTCCCATAAAGAGGGTAGCTCGAACCGTAAAACCGATTCTCCCCTTATGAAATACCTGGGGATATGTGAGGACCTGTCATGGAAAAAGTATTTGAAGAAACCAACATGGCAGATGAAGGATACATGTATGGGGTGTAATAAGTGGAATAAGCACCCATTTGAGCACTGGCTCCTGAAAGAGCATAGCTAGGATTGGATCCGTAAGAGGGAAGGTTCCAACCTCCCATAGTGAGATTTGGTCCAGGGACATGACTCATATCGAATGAAGAAGTAGGCATCGGGGCCATGGTGCCCCCAGATCCAATGCTATGATTTATATAAGTGGACCAGGGAGAGGATTGCACGAGTGAAGGCATATCAACAAAAAAATGACTAGAGACCAGAGGCACGGACTAAGTGTCATAGTTATGCATACCATTATGAAAAGTAGAAGAATTCATCCCCATGAAATGAGTAGGCATCATGGGGTCAGTAGCATTAAACAAGGGAGAAAGAGGAACTCCACTATCCATGATAATGAAAACTTAGAATAGAATCCTAAGGCCAACTAGTAATCAAAGAGCACACCAAAATTCAAATGACCAATATGCATGCAAACGAGGTAAAGTGGTTGAGTGACCTCCCTCCCTAAATAAGGTATGTCTCTCCCAAGAGGGGCTTGAGACTCCCTGTTAGATATTTGAGATAACATAATCAGTTATAAGGGCCCTTGTGGGCTTAACAATCAGTTGGTCAGACCTCCCTAGAGAGGTAATCCTCCATAAAGGTTGTGTGTTGTCTGACCCTTATTTGACCCAGGGTACCTGCATAATAACCTCTACAAGTAACCTATGAGACACCTAAGTCAAGTAACTAATAAACCATTTTATAACCAATGCACAGGCGAGTAGTCGTAAGTCCGAACCATCGTATGGGCAGGGTAGAAAATCCTGAAACCTTGAAAGCACCGCCTCTCATGGAGGTAAGGGCACTAGCAATATCCCCAGATACGAATAGATCCACAGAAATATATCTGACGCTAGGAAGGTATCAGGGGGATATCCCTTCAACCAATTTCACGCGACCTCGTGATTAACTCCGGTGTGAGTGGAGCCCCCTGATCTTACCAATTATACAATGGATTTCTCCACTCCCTTTCTCATACACATATGTTGATTTAATTGCCTTGAAGAAGTTTACTCATAAAATCCTATTCCAAGGCACTAAATCCTAGACTAGTTTGTGCACCCTAGAAAATAAATCTCGACTAATCAATTTTAAATTATAGCGTTAATTTTATTGGTCGTGATTACTCAAAAAGATATGGTAGTGAAACTCATGATTTTATGACTCTGCAAGAAAAGTAAATATGAATATAATGCAAAGTCCTAACTTTAACTTTCAATGAATAATATACTTCTGAAAACAAATGCAATTTTCAATTTCAACTCTGCAATTCTGAAGTAAAAATGCAATCTTTCACTAAATGCACTAAGCTAATGATAATGACTCAAATGACAAAAATTGCTAAGCAATGCAAAATGCCTATATATTTTTTTGTATTTTCAATATACTAAAAATTAAATGCATGGACTGATAAGAAACTTGATATATAAATTCTATTGTGTATAGAAAGAAATAACTCAAGCAGAATACCAAGCAACAAAACACCCATCCCAAAGTACAAGGACAATCAAAATGAAAAGATGAGAAAGACTCCACCCAAAAATTCAACTCCAGACAGGTTTCCTATCATCCTAGAGACGCTTAACAGGCATTGCAGAGACCTAAGAAGGATCAACAAACATTAAATCCCACCCAACAAATACCAGACCAAGCAAACAGGCAAGGAAAAGTGGCATACATGACTGTTTAGGAAAACATAGTGTATATACGCAGCTTGCAAAGAGACAACCCGTGTATGTACATGACTGTCGGGACAAAAGGCGCGTATATGTTTCAAAACAAGGCCAGACAAGGGAGAAAGGTTGAAAACTCAGACCTAGAATGAACAAAAACTATCAAGCAGTGATACAACAAGAAAAAAAAAAGGAATGAGAGCAATGTAAGGCGAAAAAGTACTCCAAACCCTTAAAAATAAGATCAATCCCCAGTATGGTCACCAATTCTATTACGAGGGAAAAACTCTATATGGCTAGGGTAAACCACAATAGACAGATATGACTATAGAAATCAACTCTATCCCAAAAATATGCTATATAAACCAATTTGCAAGCAAGATAAGAAAGAGGCCTACCTCGTCCATATGTTCGATAATGTCCACCGTTGAGCTCTTTGACCCAAAGCTTTATAGCTACAACTAGTTCTCAACAAAAATTAAAAGAAATCATATAGTGATAATATAAAAGGTTAGCACATTAGATAACATAATCCATTAATAATAATAACAAATACGCGCATGGATAATAACTCATATATTTTCACGATATCAATTGGACGAGAAAGGAGTATTTCTATTAATAAATGATCAGCAAAAGTGAAAACATTACATACTTTCATGTTGGCACGGTTCAAAACTGAGAAACTAAGTTCCTTCCAGCTGGTGCTCCACCACTTCAATCCTCCACCAAAGGCAAGCTCATAGAAGGGACACAATGAGGTTCTCCATCAATAAGGGAAGAGCTTGGGGGATAAAAACTGTGTTCAGACTTAAAGGACAAAGGGATACAGACTCAATATGAAGTAATAATTTCTCCAGAGTAACTTTGCTCTCAAAGTTGAATTCTTTGTCCTCCTTTCCATAGCTCAGAATTGGCTCATTTATAGCCTTCAAATGGAACTGAAGGGCCGAGTCAGAACATTTCCAGTATATGGAAGGCCAAGGATCAAAGATCTCCTGTCATGACATGGAAACCCGACATTAATTTTCATTTTTTGGCACAAATCCTGATGTACACGGGTTGTAGTGGAGCAGCCTGCGTATATGCATACTGTATAGTAGGCAAGGTGCATACATGTGGAAAAATATGTATTTTTAGCTCTGGACTTTACAAACAGGGATGACAAGTCTGCATAGGGAAATGGAAAAAGGCCCTCTGTGCAAGATTGTATAAGGTGAGGCAAATCTTGCTATAACAATTGGTAGGGGCTGCAACATCCCTACTGGATGCCGATGCTCTGCCTTAACCTGCTGACATTCTAGATATTTGGCTAAGTAATCAGCTATGTCCTTTTTTAGTCCTGGCCAATAAAATAGTTTCTTAGTGGTTGTGATCATTTTTTGATAACCAGGATGACCAATATATGGTCTTTTTGTGTAGTTCATCCATTATGAACCTCTTCAAGTCATCACAATTTGGAATATACAACCTACCTTTGTAAGTTAGCAGGCCATCATTCAACAATTGATAACCCTTGTACTTCATCCCTATGGGCTCTTGTTCTAAGTATGATTTTACAGTCATGAAAAATGCATTTGTTTCTTGTGCACTTTTGACTCTCTCCCTGACATCCGTTTCACAGGTTCTTACAGTTGCCAAGTGGATCACTTTCATACTTCTGGTAAGGGAATCAACCACCCTATTTTATTTTCCCTTGATATGTTTGATTTCAAAATCAAACTCACTAAGGAGAGACATCCATCTAATTTTTCTAGCATTGAGTTTTGGTTGATCAAACATATATCTCAACCCACTATGGTTTGTCATAAACACAAATATCCTACCTAGGAGGTAATGCCTCCACATTTTTAAAGCATGTACTATGGCATCCAATTCTAGATCGTGGGTCACATAATTGATTTCATGCTCATTCAGTTTTTCGGATTCGTAGAAAATTACATTTCCTTCTTGCATAAGGACTCCTTTGAGCCCTTCCTTGTAGGCATATGTACACACAAGGAAGCCTTTGTTTGGGTCTACAATATTCAACACAAGTGCATTGGTTAGAAGGTGTTTCAGCTCTTGGAATCTCTTTTCACATTCTGATGTCCAAATGAATTTAACTCCCTTTTTCTGAAGGGAGGTGATTGGGCAACGAATCTTCGAAAATCCTTTTATGAACCTCCTATAGTATAATTCTAGGCCCATAAAGGATATTATATCAGATAAATCATTTTGGGTAGGCCAATCCATAATGAATTTGATCTTGTCAGGATCAACTACCACTCCTTCTTCAGAAATAACATGGCCTAAGTAATGGACTTGTTTCTGGAAAAAAATCACACTTACTAAAATTAGCATAGAATTGATGTTCTCTTAGTAATTGAAGCACTAGCTTGAGATGTTCTTCATGCTCTTCCCTATTCTTGGAATAGATTAGAATATCATCAATGAAAACCAATACAAATCTATCCAAGAACTTACTGAGTACATTATTCATTAAGAACATAAATGTGGTTGGTGCATTGGTTAGGCCAAATGGCACCACCACAAATTCATAGTGACCATATCTTTTCCTAAAGGTTGTTTTATGGATTTCTTCATCCTTAATTCAGACCTGATGTTATCTAGACCTCAAGTCAATCTTGGAGAAAATTGTAGCACCCCTTAATTGGTCAAACAAATCATCGATCCTTGGCAAGGGATACTTATTCTTAATGGTCGTCTTATTGAGTTGTCTATAGTCTATGCACAACCTGAGTGTGTCATCCTTCTTTTTCACAAACAAGGTTGCGACTTCCCATGGGGATACACTAGGCCGAATGTAGCCTTTGTCCATCATCTCCTTTAGTTGTAGTTTGAGCTCAACTAGCTTTGGTGTACTCATTCTATAAGGTGTTCTAGACACTGGCATTGCTCCTGGTGAAAGTTCTATTGAAAAGTCGATATCTCTTCTTGGAGGTAGACCCGATACCTCTTCTAGAAACACATCTTTATACTCTCTTAATATGGGATGGTCCTCTAGGCTTGGTTTATTGTTCTCAATAGATTCCAACACTTGTATTGCATACAAGAGACATCCTTTTCTACAATACTTCTTCACTTTGAAGGGATGCTATTTGTCTCACTGAGACATGATTTTTAATCCCTTGTAGGGTTATTCTTGTCCCTTCTTCATCTTCACACTCCAAATTTTTATTGTAACAGTTCAATTTGGTTTTATGGGCAACCAACCAGTGCATGCCAATCAACAGGTCATAAGATCCTAAAGGGAGCTTGTTTAGGATTGCTTGGGTGGGTAATCCATTCATAATGAAATTTCATGTTGGTATGACCTCTGTTACTTTTCTTTTGGTTCTAGTGGCTTGTTGTACCAACCATGATTTAACATGTTTAACTTATTGAAAAATACATTTATCAACAGTTTGAGGGTCAACATAACTCAAATTGGAACAGGGTCAATTAAAATGGAAACTAGATGGTTGGAAATCATAAATTCCATCTCCACCACTGAAGCTTGGTGGTCATCTTGTCTATTATCCAAGGCTGCATAAATTTGTGGCAGGCTCCTAGCAACATCATTGATTTTGGTAGCTTCTTGGACATTGTAAACCCTCCTATTGGTTTGTTTCCTATGTGGGCATTCCCTCAACATATGTTCTTCTCCACAAACCCAACATTTCAAGGGTTCTCTCTTTGTGTTATTAGTCTTACCTAAGGCTGCTCCAAAGGGTTTATTTCCACTCTAAGAGGGGAAAGTTTTTTGATACACACTTTTAGTAGGAAGGCTCATCTTACAACTTTTCTCGTGGTTCTTAAATCTTGAGGGTTTAAACCCCTTATTCTTGAATCCCGAATTACTTTTCTTCTTCCAGTCCTCATGAGGTTCTATCTTATTCTTGAATTTCTCATAGCAATACCTTTCCTTCTAGATAGTGTCTTATAAAGTCTTTGGATCATCAAACTCAATTGTGTCCTAGAAGGACCGAGGTAATCCACTAATAAATCATTGCATCTTTACCTTTTCATCCTTTGTGTAGGGCACATACCTTATCAACTCAAGAAATTTGTTGATATATTCATCTATTGTGAGTTGTCCCAACTTGAGTTCATAGAACTCCTTGGTCTTCCCATCAGAGTATTTCTCTGACATATACTTCTTCTTGAAGTATTTCTCAAATTGTTTCCATGACAAGTCCTTTTCATGGATTCCTTTCACATTCCTAAGGTCCTCCCACCAAATGGAGGCCTTTCCATTCAGGTTGAAAATGTTTATTCAAGGCTTTAAGTTTTCAAAGTAGGCATGGAATTTGAAGTACTTGTTCAATCCAAGCAGCCAAACTTTTGCTTCTTCCCCCTTCTTAATCTCTCCATCGAAGTTGGGTGGTTTGGCTTTCTTAAACTATTCAGGGTCATGACTCTTGGAATGTTTCCTCTTCTTCCTTCTCCTCTGGGAATGTGAACTAGTTTTGCTACTAGAAGATCTCTTGGAGTTTTCATTTTCCTTACCAGAGGATTCTTCTGATGAGTGTCTCTTGACTCCATGTTGGGTCTTCTTTGAGGTGATTCTCCTTGTGTGGCCACTTTCAAGACCATGCTTTTGTATCTCAGGTGGAATTTGAGTTTTCTTAGTATGATGTATGTCCACATGACTGGCTGTTGGTCCATGTTTCATTTGCCTTTGTATATCTGATAAGATTTGCAATAGGACTACATTAATTTTGGTTTTCTTTTCCTACTCTTTTATCAACCTTTCATTATCAGACTTACAACTCTGTAATTCTGCCATGAGGCTTCTTACGGTTTCAGCCAAATCTGGAGGGGTTTCCACTGCCCTCCTCTCATCATATTCCTCTTCTATGTTGCGGGAGATTTCCCCAACTCATGGTGTATCACCGTCCCTTACACTGTAGTTTTCCTGCTATCCACTGACTGCTTGAGTGTTGATAAAACATTTTATATTAGATAATAATTTACTAGTTTATGAGCAACACACAGTTCATATTTTTCAAAACATATACAACAACATAAAGTTTCATTCCTCTCTTTAGTAGATATTTAAATAAGCCTCTCAGGAATGGGGTAAGATAGGGTGTTACCCTTAAAGGGTCTCTAATAATTTTTTTATGTGACTCGTTCATGAGCCCAAGAAGGCCAAGTGTTGTTTTCTGCTCTGATACCAATTTGTAACAAACCTGACCCCTAAGTACCCTTTTTAGGGATGGGGCATCAAAATTTTTCTTACTTTAGTCATCTTGAATCCTCTTTCTGAGGTCTCCATCCTCTTCTACTCAACTGTAGTTTTCCAAGATTGCTACTAGGCTCAAATCCGAGCTCTGGATTGCAAGTTATGGCCTCTCAAAGCTCTTCGGGCATTATCAGTCAAGGGCCATGTGGAGCTCACATGGGTCCACCTCATTCGTAGCATCCCTAATTTCCTACATCCGTGATGGAAGTCCATCCACTGTCCAATCCAACGATGAGACTTGATCCTCGTTTAACACATAAGCTAGAGGGGAGTTCGACGTTCGACACTTTGGCATTGAATGCCCCTTTTTTCTTTCTGCAAGCATGTCCTATGGAGTTCTGAATTCTTGAAATCTCGAAAGAGATTGAAATATCGCCATGTGTCTCTGGACTTCGGTCCTTTTGGCTTATCTAAAACACTACACTCCCAATCTCCGGAGTCTCAAAATCTCGGACTCCTGAAGGGTCCACCCTTTCACATGGTGGTGCATTAAATGCAAAGGCAAGGGCAAGTGGGTCCCAAGTACTCCACCCACCAACAAGCCAAGTGAGTATGTGTCAGGGGGGTTACACGTGACAAGGCAGAGATGACACATGGCCCCTTCAGTGGGTGACACATTTCACATTTTAATGGGCACATATAGTTTGCGAAAAGTATGAATCCAGGTGACATGTGGCATGTCAAACGTGTGTCCACGTCACCCTGGGTGATGTTAGTGTGTCATGTCACTCTGGATTGATAGCCTTTTGATGACCTTAGATCTCATGGTCGAGATGAATCCACATAGATCCACTGATCTATGGTCTTCGTTACTTCGTAACTTCGGCATTCAGGGAATCCACTGTGTGACTTCCTCCTTGCTCCCGTAGTGGTCAACATTGGGCTGATCACGATTTCGATTTGACGATCATGGGAGATCTTGAAACGTCCTCAGAACTACGACTCTTATCACTTCGCGAATTCGACGTTTGGGTGTTCTTCTCGCTTACCGCCCCCTTTCCCCTGGAGTGGTTAATGCCAGATTGACCTTGGCATATATCCAATGGGTAGGGAAGATCCTGAAGCGTTCCTAGATATACAGTTCTTATTACTTCACAGCTCCGAACTTCGAGGTTTTTAGCGTTATTTTAGCTCCTCTCTCCCGAAGTAGGACTTTGCCGAAGTACCGTACGTGAGTCACTTCACTAGTTGATTGTACTTTTAAGATGGATTCTCAATGGACTCCCCAGATCCATGACTCATATCAATTTGCAATTCCAACATTCGGGAAGTTTGGTGCTATGACACCTGTGTTCTCCCGAAGTAGTCAACGTCGGACTGACCTCAGCATAGATCCAATGACCAGGGAGACTACTGAATACCCTTGGATATGCGACTCGTCTTACTTCACGATTGGTAAGTGGTTCGGAGTTTAACGATGGGACAGGTCCATCTGTCATGGTTAGGGACACCACCACATATTGATCGGTCTTGTGGGTAACCATAGCAAGAATTTTCCTTCAGATGGTTTGAAAATGGTAAGGTCATAACACCCTGGAGCTCCGAATTACTAGAGTTTCGAAGCTAGAAAATCTTAGCTCCTTTCGGGCGTAGCACAAGGTTACCAGAACTTGTTCATATGGGTCCTCTGAAAACTCTCGTGGGCTACATGATTAACCCTTAGTCGTGAATTAGTTAAGGTCATGGGAATGAGCCCTCGGTCACACAAGTGGAGGGTCTGAAGGAGGCACCCTCCTTATAAAGAGCTTGAATTTAGTATTCCCACAAAGGTAAATTCGAGAGGTTGGTAGGACTTAAACATTCCATTTAACCCTACCCCGACTCTCTTGTAGACCCACGTCCCATAACCCTCTAGCTGCTAAGCTAAAGAAAACAAAAGACGATTCAAAATCATGGGTTCATAGAAAAACAATGAACATTTCTACCTGAATCATTCAATACAAAATTTATCCATAGACATGTATATCCAATCATCATTTCCATTTCAGTACACTAAGTATGAAAATACTTATTAGAAATCAAAGATCGTGAAGCGATTGTTGAAAGGGGTGCATGTTTCCACCCAATCGTAGGCACATCCACTCTTGAACAGATTTACCACTGGCCACCCCATAGGTATACCATGATGCTCTGAGAGAGACTCTTTATTCTTGCTCAGCGACAGTCAGGGATGGAGGTTACTCTCCTCCTCCCACAAGAACTTAGCAAACAATTTTATCTGTACTGAGAAAGGGGGTCTGCAACGAGTACTCCCACAATCACTCATCAGCCATGTTTATCAGCTTGGAATGAAAATGTTGCCAACAACTTCTTGCACCCAGAAAAATCTTGTTTCTCAGTTCTCCTTTAAACCAGAGAGTTGCAAGTGCTCTTCCCTCTTTTGGATATTGGTCTCTCAACTCTGCTTCCTCGCAAATCTCCTCTGCCCACAAAATTAATTCCTTTCTTTCCTTCCTCAACACGATTTCATGGGTCTAAATCCCCATCTCGTGGTTAGGTCTGGAAGCCTTATAGATGGGTACTCTGCCCCATATCCTCATTAACTCTTGAGGAGGGATTTTCCAACTATCAGCCTGATTGGTAATTCATTTCAGGGTCAGAGGAATATTTTGGGTCTGAGAAATTAAATCTAGTAAGGTACTGGTTTGGCGGGGGTCATCTCAACCATTTATGGTTCCCCTCACCATGTCTCTCATAGCATCATGATCTATCTTGAAAAACCCCCCTTTCAACAATTATGCAACACTATCCATTTTTAATGAATAACATAAATACATACATTACCTTGTATAACAAAAGGTTCATCAAATCCAACATTCACACATGTTTAGTCTGCCACAATCTTTTGGAAAGTTATAATTATATTTAGAAGATGGGGGAAACATGGGTATTACAAAATGGAAGCAAAAATGAATGCATGACCACTACAATGAATTGTCTTCCTCAAATTCACTATAAATAAATGTTCTGAACTTGGAGTGATCGTGTTTTTTTACTATATTAGGTCAAATAAATCCCACTAATATTTATAGCATTCCCCTAAGACTATGATGGCTAGCTTGTCAAAATATCATATGGATTGGATACACGTAGAAACATTGTCATTTAAATAATATCATCGCATGCATGCTCGTTATTGTTAAAATTCTTTCTTTTAACCTTCAATCACAATAGATGAATCAAATCTTACCCCATCATATTACGATGGGACTTGATAAAGTATATTGACACACAAAACCTATCATGGCATACCTTCAACGCATCAATATCAATGCAATTTTACTATGTGTTTGATAGTCTTAGCTTCATTGTTTTCATTCTATGAGGGAGGGTTTTAGTAGCTAGTACTAGTAAGAGAAAGAATAATGACTAGTGTGAGATGTCATGACACTGCCAAACATTACAACTTGTCTAGGAAAAAAGAAATTGAAAACACATTCTTCCTTCAATTCCATCTATGAAAAATTTTAAATTTATTCACCAGATTAGTGATCAGGAATGGATGCTCAATCGATTTTGTTTCTCCTTGTATATATAATGCCACCGTTATCATAATTGTATCACCATTATCCTTACTACACAAATATTAAAAATAAATTTCATTGTAGGCTTCACTCTTCAAAGGTTGTTTTGTGCGGTGGTTATTTAATTATATTTAGAATCTCAATATGATTAACCTATGATAAACCCACCATTAATATGGTTGGGTTAGAAATTTTAGCTAGCTAACTCATGTCGATTATAAAAGGGGGCTAGTTAATTCAGACTTTTTCCTTGAAATTATCTTACTTTTAAATTTTCCAACTAAATTATTTTCAGTTAGTTGACCCACCCATATTCTCTACAATAAAATTAATCTTTTCAAAACCATGTGGCTAATTCTACCAAAAAAAATAGATATTTTGAGAAAGAAAAACATACTTTTACATCCTTGATTAGTATTCTTAATGAAATAGGATACATGCTAGAATTTCAAAAAAAGTTATGTTGTGGGATTCCATGCTCTTTCTCAGAATATGTGGATGGACAGAAGCTCAACTACCAACCATAATAGTAGCAGAGTCTCCACTTAGTGAACTTGTTACACAACGCACGCGTTCATGACATAGTAAAGAATACCCCTAATTTCATTAGATGTTGAAAAATACCTCCTAAAATCCTTTTTTTGAACCCCCCTTCTCAACACATCTTTCCAATTAAAAGAAAAACCCTAGTTTGACTAGATATCCCATATTTTTACCACACACCCCTTTTAATACCCCCTAATATATATAAAATCCCATGTACCTTGCACCACCCCCCCTATTAACTACAATATATTGACTCTATTTTTCACAATTTTAAACCCCCCTTTATGAATGAATGTGATAAGATATTGGTCAACAAGGTGAAGCCCCTATGAATAGTAGTTAGTAACCTAGTGAGTCTTAGCTAGACTCAAACATCATCCAAACTAAAATACCTCATGATGAACTCCGTCTGAGGTAGCTCACTGGACTATTTGTTAAACTTTGAAGGACATGGAGGTAGGCTTTGYTCCACTTATGTGTGCACGTGTTGCAAGGTCATATAATAATAATCTCTACGGGTATAACTACATGCGTGCACACACACACACACACACACACACACACACACACACACACACACACACACACACACACACTTCCAAAGGGGTTGGATCCATTGGTGAGGAGCGAGGAGTTTTTCACTTGTGGGTAAGGTTCAATTTTCATGAGGGCTTTCCCTGGGACATGGAGTCATGTTGATGTAGTGGTTGATGATGTAGGTGCACCCAAAGAAATTATATTAAATGATCTCATGACTTATACACACATAAGTGGATTAAATCCCACCCCCGTGGATTCCTTCAAATTTTAAAATCCCAATGGATTAACTTAATCGATTTGAACATATTATTTCAAAGTAGAGTTTGTTGCAATATTTTTTGTTTTAATTTAATTGAGGTTCAAATCCAAATGAGTCTTATTGAGTTACCAATGGTTAAAAGCAATTGAAAAGGGAGCAATTCTGTGAGATTTTCCTTAGAAAAAACATAAATCTATTTATCAAGATAAAATTTATAAGATAAAATCATGTTGAGTTTTCAATAGTTGAAAATAATTAAAAAGAGGAAATGGGATTTTGCAAAATTTTTCTTAAAA
>JZKD02S2063990.1:300472-343397 GCA_000966675.3 Picea glauca
AAATTTATAAGATAAAATCATGTTGAGTTTTCAATAGTTGAAAATAATTAAAAAGAGGAAATGGGATTTTGCAAAGTTTTTCTTAAAATATACATATCTTTATTAAAAAAAAAATTATAAGATGAAATACTTTCAAAAGAAAAAACTGCCTACAATTTATTATACAATCCCAATTTACTCCAAGTCAACATTGAAAATCTCTTTCCAAAAACACATGTAAAAAAATATTAAAAACACATAAAACATAAAATTTTAATATTAAATATTTCAACTAAATTATACTTTACTTTATAAACATCTAAATATCCCATTATAAATAAGAACAACTAAATATTACCAACTAAATATCCCATCATAAATAAGAACAACTAAATATCACCAACTAAATACTTCACAACATCCATTTATAAATAATTAATAACAATGTCCCATCGTAAATAATAAAAACTAAATACCAACTAAACACGCACTCCGGACATAGGCAATAAGCCACACATTATGACACCGCAACCAATTAATAGCCCCTTAACTTTTATGCACTCGCACATCATAATACATAAACCCACCTCACCCACTCTCTTAAAGAGAATGGGTGACATATGAACACATTGATTACGATTATAATTATTTGTTTATCATCCACTATTACGATTACAAATATTTATTTATTATCCACTATTGACTACAGATTTGAACACCCACTATTGACTACACATTTGAACTGATATACATGAACGTGAACGTGGTAGTTTAAACATTTTATTTTTATCATTTACAATAATTGTCAATAAAAATTGGTGAAATTATAATTTTTTTATTACTCAAATTGCATTTTTGAATATATAAATGGATTCAACGTTCTGAGAAATTCCTGAATCATTCAGATTATGTACACTTAACAACTGAAATCTGCAATTTGAATAATTTTTGTTTGAATTTAGAAACAATTTGAATAATTTTTGTTTGAATTTAGAAACAATTTGAATAATTTTTGTTTGAATTTCTAGAAAAATTGACTAGAAAATATGACCATAAATAATAATAAAAAATAGAACATTTAAACTATGTCTACATACTCCTAACTCCTACACAAGAAAACAACTAATATCCACTACATACTCTCATACACAATAAAGTTGCCAATATCCAATATCCACCCTACTATGCAACATTCAATGTTATAAGGAGTGGTGTATAGGCCATCCAATTTGAATTGCTTTCAAATATGATGAACTATACACCACCTCTTACAACATTGAATTTTGCATAACAAAATATATATTGTTTGTATGCCCAAAAAATACATGTACATATTCACATTCCATATTTACAAATCCATGCACATAATAACTTTAAAAAATTATATAAGTAAAAGGTATTTGACCAATCTAATCTAAAATATTAAGATATTAACAATAAATGTCATCATATTAATTCATCTCATAATTATTATTAATTTTTTAATTGAAGAGTAAATTAATAAATAAACAAATTCAAATTTTCTAATAAATTTAAAATTGAGGGTGGGAGGGCAAGGGCCATTATTAGAGAAACTATATTATATAATTTCTCTAATAATGTCCCCCCTCCCATGACAAATATTTCCCGGGCGACAAGTGTAAAGAACAAAATCTTTTTATGGCCATCTCCAAGGAGATTTCGAAAGAAGATGAAGAAACTCCCTCTATGTCTGAATCAACTGAATCCACTGACATAACCCCTCCCTCAGACCCTCCCGAAGTAGAACCAGTCATTTCCCTCAATGCTCTCACTGGCTTCTCCGCTCCCCAAACCCTCAAGCTAATCGGTTACATCAAGCATCAGAAGGTCATCATTATGGTTGATAGTGCCATCACCTATAATTTTATTCATCGCCGCATTGCCCAAGAAACTCATTGCTATATCCATGCCGTCAATAATTTCCAAACCATGATTGCCAATGGTGGTTCCATGAAATGTGGAGGGCATTGTGAAAATGTGCGTCTCCAAATTGGTGACTACCACCTGAAATCCCATATGTTTGTTATCGACATGGGAGGTTGTGACATTGTTTTGGGTGCAGATTGGCTAAGGACTTTGGGTCCCATTCTCATTGATTTTAAAGACTTAACCATGCAATTCGACCAAGAGGGCCACCAATATAAGTTCCAAGGCATCACCGCAGGTTCACCTGAGATCATTAGAGGGTGGGAGGGGGGAGGGCATTATTAGAGAAACTATATTATATAGTTTCTCTAATAATGCCCCCCATATATTAGAGAAACTATATTATATAGTTTCTCTAATAATGCCCCCCATATAGTTTCTCTAATAATGCCCCCCCTCCCACCCTCTATGGGGGGGGATTATATAGTTTCTCTAATGATGCCGCCCCCTCCCACCCTCTATGGGGGGGGGAGGGGCATTATTAGAGAAACTATATTATATAGTTTCTCTAATAATGCCCCAATATAGTTTCTCTAATAATGCCCCGCCCCCTCCCACCCTCTATAGAGGGTGGGAGGGGGAAGCATTATTAGAGAAACTATATAATATAGTTTCTCTAATAATGCCCCCTCACAAATCCCCTCTAAAACCTGAGTAGTCCTCCCTTTATATAAGGGATTCTCGTTCAAAGCTGTCCTTACTTGTGAAAATAAAACTAAAGCTGAACGTTAGAAGTGATTTGATTCTGTTATCTGCCATCAAGGATGGATCATCCCTTCTTTCTTTTTCTTTTGGACGAGCTTGAGAGTCGATTTAAAATTTTAAATAAGATAAATTTTATTATAATTGTTTAAAAAAAAAAAATTAACCATCTTAAATTACCCCTTCAACCTCATAATTATTAAAATTATCAATTTATTATTTATTTATAACATACCATTTTAACCCATAACTTCTAAGCACATTATGTACATATATAATGTCACACGAACCCATCTCATAATTATCACTTTTGAGAACACACTCAATGAACCAGCTTCATAATTATCAATTTATCACTCACTCGTAACATATCATCTTAACCTAGTAACTTCTAGGTACTTTAATAATTATTTAACTTTTATGTACTTATATAAGGTTACATGAACCCACCTCATAATTATGGGAGGCATAATGATGACACATGAACCAACTTCATAATTATCAATTTATCACCAACCGTTGAATATACATGTTAAAAAATATAAATTAACTCACTTAAATGATACACGAACCAACCTCATAGTTATCAATTTATCCCCTGTTTGAATACACATGTTAAAATATATGAATTAACTCACCTTATAATTGGCACATATATACAAATAAAAGTATGCGATAATGATATTTACCATCCCCTCAAACTAAATCGGGTTCCATAATTATCATATTCCCACAAAGAACCTCGTTGCACACTAATTATACGGTGTGTAGGAGAGGTGGAATGAGTATTAGGTAATGCAAAGAAACAAGTGTTGATTTCGAGTTGATCTCCACGTTTAAAGAAGTAGAGTTGTTATGTGGAGAGTTATGTTGATGAGATTGCAATGACTAGACTAATGGTGGACTTGTTAGTGACTTCCAGGGAGTGAGTTATACAAATTACACATGCTTCATAATGACTATAATTTTGATCACTTGTGAATCTAAAGGAACCTAATTTTTTTTATCATCAATATTGTGGCAATTTCCAACATCCCTCGAATCAACATTTTGGGTCAAAATATTTGGACATGACATCATGAGATTCAAGACTTCTTGCAAAGAGAAAGACGGAGACAAGTGAATCATATCTATCAAAATAATAAAGATAGAAGTATTCACAAACCATCTCATCAAATTTCTTGAAATATCAAGTTTGTGATACAAGAAACAACCCATGTAGGGGTGTCATGAAGGTTTCACCTGGTTGACCAATATCTTATCACGTTCATTCATAAAGGGGGTTTATGGTATTGGGGGTACAAAAAGGGGTATATGGTAAAAGTAGGAGATATCTAGTAAAAATAGAGGTTTTTTTATTGGAAAGATGTATTGGGAGGGGGGTTCAAAAAAATGATTTTTGGATGTATTTTTCGAAAGGTATTCTTTAATATCCCACAAACGCAGGTGCTATGTCCCACGTTCACTGAGTGGAGACCCTATGAAGGGTGTCAACAAACGATGACCATGGGTATCTTTTCCATGCACCTCAAAACCTTTGGCAGTCGAAACACCATGAACTAGGTCAAATTCTTCTTTCCAAGAGAATCCTAAAGCAAGAGTAACATCATAGTTAACTCCCTTTGCTTAAGAGAATCCAACAACCCTGTCATTCTATTGTACAATACTCCCATCAACTACAAGCTTGGAATCAATCCATGATTCCTCAGTAGGCTTCAAACCTATTTCCATGGCATCATACCATACACGCTCATATGCCTCCTCAAAACTAGAAGGCTCTTCTAGGCTCTCACTAGAATGTACAATTGCCACTAGATTAGTGAGTAACCTAGAAACACCACCCTCTCTCACCCCTCTAGCCAAAGTCCTAGGACTGGCTAGATTGCAATCACTAATGGTACAAGGATGTCCTTCAAATAAAACTCTCCACTATACATCTATCATACAAGAAATTGAAACAAAATTATTCTTCAATCCAAGAACTAATAAAACATTACTCCTCTCAAGAACATCACTTGAAGGCATTTGGAAGAAAATCGAGCCAACACCGCTTATAGGATAAGAAGCATCATCACCAAGCTCCATTATCCATATAACATGCAACATTAGACACAATGTTAGAGGACAAGTAAGAGACGATTTCCATAACTATTTTGAAAAAATCAACAAAATGAAGAAGAAACAACCAGGGAAAATTTTAAGTATCCATACTTATCTTAAAGTGTAGAAACTTTGGTGAATCTTATTAATTCTTAAAATTCCAACTATAAAATGTTTGGCGATAATTTTGTAAAAATATTCAAATTTATAAGTATTTTATGTAATTTCTAGGATTTTCGGCAATTTATAGAGTAAATTACTTTTATCCTATAGAATTTGGGTGAATCACTTTAGAAAAAAAAGGAAATCGGCAAACCTTTTTTTGAGAAAAAAAATGGATAATTAGCTCATGGGAGAAATTTAGCCCCTAAAATTTTCCCTGGAAACGATCATAGCAAGGGTCCAAGTGCTTCTCTCAAGCAACATAGGGTTTCACACAAAACAACCTCAACAAGGTCAAGAACCTCTCATTGTAATACCCCTATTTCCCCCAGTTTGTAAATATAACTATAACTCGCCAAGAGACTATGATGGACTAAATATGTGTGAATGTTTGATTTGATGAACCTTTGTATAAAAGGGTCAATGTATGAATTTTTGTTATTAATAGAATTTGAATTTGAATATGTTTTGCACGACTGCTGAAAGGGGGAAAGTTTTCCAAGATAGACCATGAATGTTATGAGAGAGATGGTGCAGGGAAACCAAGTATGGTTGAGATGACCACACCAGACCAATACCTACTGGGAGTAATTTCTCAATAGTCCTCTAACCCAGAAACGAATTACCAGTCAGTCTAGTAGATGGAAGGCCATCCTCAAGAATTAATGAGGAGATGGGACAAGGTACCCATCTGTAAGGCTTCCAGGCCTGACCACAAATTGGGATTCGGACCCACACAACCTTGCTAAGGAAGGAAATAAATGAGGTAATTCGAGGACAGAGATAGATCTGCGAGACAACAGAATAGAGAAAACACTATCCCAAGAAGAGCAGTGAAGATACTTCATTTATGAAGTTGAGAAAGAAAAGCTGAGCAGTAAGCTCGATTTGGTTGTAAGAAGCCTGGGGTAGAGTTTTGCTACAAGTTGATAAATGAGGCTGATGACTGCTTGAGGAAGTACTTGTGCATACCTCCTTGCTTGGAGTAGAGAAAACCAGATACCCAGTTTTTGTGGGAGAAGGTGAGTAAGCTTCATCCTTGACTGTTATGGAGCAAAGAGAAAGAATCTCTCTTAGAGCATCATGGTCTATCTCGGGGGTGGCCAGTGGTAAATCCAGTAGGAGTGGTTGTGCCTATGGTTGGGAGGAAAAAGACACTTATTTCAGTAGTTGCTTCACATTTTCTAGTTCTTATAAGTATTTTCATACTTTGTGTATTATATTGGATGTGATGATGAAATGTTTGTGTTTATAATTCAGTCTTTCAGTATTTGAGCAATTATTAGAAAATCTCATTGATTTTTGTACACTATTATATCTATATGACCTTTCAATTTATCTCATTTTGGTTGCCAGATAGTCATGAGATGTGAATCCACAGGAGAGAGAGGGGGTAGTATTGACCGAAATTTCTAAGTCTTGCCAACCCTGTGAAGTTTATCTTAGTGGGAATGTTAAGTTTGAATTATGTGGGAGAACTGTGTTTTTCCCTTAGACTAATCATCCATATGATTGAGGGCTCATGCCCGGGTTATTAACCCCTTTGTTGCAAAGAGGGATTTGCGCTTAGCCCCTAAGTTTTCCCAAAGGACCCATATGACCAGGGACTAAGAACCTTGTGCTAGTCCGAAAGGAGCTAGCTCATTCGGCTTTGGGACTTCAAGACTTGTGATTCCACAATCCTTAGAAGTAGTCGAAGGCCGAAGTCGCGAATCAATGAGGACCATCGATCTGAGGATCCTGTATTGATCTCTCTCAGTTGTTGTATCGGACATAGGAAGGGAGGCGTTAAGTGCTTCGACGAAGTTTTACTTCGAGAGATTTGGAATGGTCTAGCACCAAAACTTTCGAATGTCAGAGGGGCAGAGTTAATCTGGACCGTTGAAATTGGAGGGACACGTGTCCACAAATCAACAATTATTCGGGAGTTTGGGTATTCGACGATATAGGAATGCATGATTTTTCCCTAAATTTCTGCCAGCCAGAGTAAATCTTGGCCATAAATGCTAGGTACATGTGGCAATAGATTTGATGTGGTCCTGAGGGAAAGTCGGGAGACACACTCACCGGACTCCCAAATGTCAACCTGCCAAAGTAATGTGGACCGTCGATCTTAGGATCCTTTGGGATCCTTCTGAGTCGTCAATGTAAGGGACCCACCTTAGACTACCCAACTAACCAGGAATGCGTCGTGGAGCGACACATGGCCCCTACTCATTCCTTGTCAAGTGTTGATCACTGAACTGGGACCGTTGGATGAGTGAGTACATGGAAAGTGATCCTGTAGTACAGAGATTTTGTACTCTGGAGGAAACCAACCAAGATTTTACAAAGTATGAACTCGCCGAAGTCATGAGTGCCAAAGTGGATCTCGACCGTTGGTCGAAAATGACACATGGTACAAGATCTCATAGTCTGGAGACTTAGCTCTTCAAGGAATTTGTGTCGACAGGGTTCGGTAAGCTCTGAGGCCGAAGCCGTGAAGTAATGAGAGTCGTAGATCTATGCTCTACGTGGGATCTTGTGAACCATTAGATTAAAGGACTGAGCAGTTATCAATATATGATGATGTGGCTCGCTGACGTCATCCTGGGTGACATGGACCTATTCTACGCGTGCCACATGTCACCCAGTTTTGGACAGTTCACATACCCATTGTGCTTGTTAGAGCATGACATGTGTCACCCCCTATTGAGGACACATGTCACCGCTTGACCCTTTCCGCATGTCAATTGTTGAATCATGCCCGCTTGGCCAATAGGGCCAGGGACGTGTCCGGGACTCCAGAAGTCTCAACAATTTCAAGGGTTCAGAATATTTGAACGTAGTATGATAAAGAATGATTCAACAAGAATCATCGAACGTTGATCGTCAAAGGAACCAAGCCACGTGGCGTAAGTTCGGGAGTTTGGAAATAGGGTGGTCAAAAGGAATGCTTAACGAGAATCGCCGATCCCCAAAGGCCGAAATCCTAACGATGATAGCCGATCGCCGAACACCGAAGGGCTAGGGGAACATGGAGATAGTTCGAGAGTTCAGATATTTGTAAAATGGTGTGTTACGTGCATATTTCCTAAACCCCCTTTTTAACTATAGATCTCTATGGAGGATGTGAACCATTGATCCCCTTCATTGTTCGACAATCTGAGAATTTGACAACACTTTGGGAACTTCCAAAGTCCGGGAACTTCCGAAGTGTCGAAAACCTTTGCTAACACAGGTTCTTAGCTCTCGGTTTTCAGCTCGAGGTCACAAGGATGACCCTTCTAGTTGGTTTAATTGCTTAGTGAGAGATGTAAGTTTCAGGGAAGCTCTTTAAGAGAGTTTTTCTTAAGTAAGGGACCGAAAATGAACCAGGGAAAGCAAAAAATTGATGCCCCATCCCTAGAAAGGCTATTTAGGGGTTTGGTGTGTTGCAAATTGGTATCAGAGCATGGAAACAACACTTGGCTTGCTTGGGCTCATGCTCAAGTCACATAAAAATATTATTAGAGAACTTATGGGGTAACACCCTACCTTGCCCCTTCTACTGTTGATAGATGTTTTAGAAGTCTACACTGTAGGTGGCTATTGTGTCCAAATAAATAACTGACTTCACCTTGCAATTATATGTGTTGGTCATGAATTGGTATATTAGTAACTAATAGAATTTTTTTATCTGCACTCAAGCAGTCAGTGAAAAATATGAGAACTACAACATAAAGGATGGTGACACATCAAGAGTTGGGGGAAATCTCCCACAATAGATAGGAAGAATCCGATGAAAGGAGGGTGGTGGAAACCCCTCCAAATTTCGTCGAAATTGTAAGAAGCCTCATGGAAGAATTACAGAGTTATAAGGCTGACAATGAAAGGATGATCAAGGAGAAAGAAAAGCAAACATAAATTAATGTAGTCCTATTGCAAATTCTATCAGATATACAAAGGAAACTGCAACATGGTCCATCTGCCAGTTATGTGGATAGGAATCATACTAAGAAAACTCCAATTCCACTTGAGATACAAAATCACGGTCTTGAAAGTGGCCACACCAGGAGGAGCACCTCAAAGAAGGCCCAACATGGAGCCAAGAGACATTCAATGGAATATTCCTCTGGTGAGGACATTGACAACTTCAAGGAATCTTCTAGTGGTAAAACTAGTTCCCATTCTCAGACAAGAGGAAAGAAGAGGAAACATTCCAAGAGTCGTGACCGTGAAGAATTCAATAAATCCAAACAACCCACCTTTGATGGAGAGATTAAGAAGGGGGAAGAATAAGAAGTTTGGCTACTTAGCTTGAAGAAGTACTTCAAAGTCCATGAATACTCTGAAAACTTAAAGGCTAGGATATCCATTTTCAACCTAAATAGGAAGGCTTCCATTTACTAGGAGGACCATAGGAATGTGAAAGGATTCCATGAGAAGGACTTGTCATGGAAATTATTTGAGAAATACTTCAAGAAAAAGTACCTTTCAGAAAAGTATTTTGATTGCAAGACCAAGGAGTTCTATGAACTCAAGCTGGGACAACTCACCATAGATGCGTATATCAACAAATTTCTCGAGCTGAAGAGGTATGTGCCCTACATAAAATATGAAAAGGTAAATATGCAATGATTCATTAGTGGTGTACCTTAGTCCTACCAGGATAAAATTGAATTTGATGAGCCAAAGAGCTTCGAAGATATTATTCGAAAATCAAGGTATTTCTATGAGCAATTCAAGAGTAAGACATAATTTCATGAAGACTGGAAGAAGAAAGACAATTCAGGATTCAAGAATAAGGGGTTTAAACCATCGAAATTTAAGAACTTTGGTAAGAACTATAGGATGATCCTTCCTACAAGAAGTGTGTATCAGAAAATTTTTCCATCCCAGAGTGGGAATAAACCATTAAGAGCAACTCCAAGTAAGACTGATAACACAAAGAGAGAAACCTTGAAATGTTGGGGTTGTGGAGAGGAACATTTTTCGAGGGACTATCCGTATAGGCAATAGAACCCCGGGAGGGTCTACAATGTCCAAGAGGCTACCAAATTCAATGATGTGGCTAGGATCCTGCCACAAATTTATGTAGCCTTGGATAATATACAAGCTGACCAACAAGATTTAGTGGTGGAGATGGAAGGTATGATTACCAACCATCCCGTTTCCATTTTAATTGACCTTGGTTCTAATTTGAGTTATGATGCCCCTCAAACTGTTGAGAAATGCAAATTGAAACAAGTTAAACATGTTAAATCATGGCTGGTACAACTAGTCACTGGAACAAAATGAAAAGTAACAAAGGTCATACCAGCATGCCAATTTTTCATGAGTGGGTTGCCCACCCAAGAAAACCTAAACATCCTCTAGGATATTGTGACCTGTTTATTTCCATGGACTGGTTGGTTGTCCACCAAACCAAGTTGGGTTGTTATAGTAAAACTTTGGAGTGTGAAAATGAAGAAGGAAGGAGGGTAACCCTACAAGGGATTCAAAATCTTGTCTCAATGAGACAAATATCATCCCTCCAAGTGAAGAAGTATTGCATAAAGGGATGTCCCTTGTATGAAATACAAGTACTAAACTTTGTTGAGAATGACAAACCCATCCTAGAGAACCATTCCATATTGAGAGAATATAAAGATGTATTCCCAGGAGAGGTACCAGGTCTACCTCCGAGAAGGGATATTGATTTTTCAATAGAACTTGTACTAGGAGTAGTACCAATGTCTTGAAGACCCTATAGAATGAGTACACCAGAGATAGTTGAGCTCAAACTCCAGCTGAAGGAGATGTGGGACAAAGGCTACATATGGCCTAGTGTGTCTCCATGGGGATCACTAGCCATGTTTGTGAACAAGAAAGATGGCACACTTATACTGTGCATAGATTACAGACAACTCAATAAGATGACCATCAAGAATAAGTATCCCTTGCCAATGATTGATGACTTGTTTGACCAATTAAGGGGTGCTACAATATTCTCCAAGATTGACTTGAGGTATGGATACCATCGGGTCCAAATCAAAGATGAAGACATCCACAAGACAACCTTTAGGACAAGATATGGTCACTATGAATTTGTGGTGGTGCCATTTGGGCTTACCAATGCACCATCCACTTTTATGTGCTTAATGAATAACGCATTCAGAAAGTTCTTGTATAGGTTTGTATTGGTTTCCATTGATGATATCCTAATCTATTCCAAAAATAGAGAAGAGCATGAAGAACATCTCAAGCTAGTACTTCAGGTACTAAGAGAACATCATCTCTATGTTAAACTCAGTAAGTGTGACTTTTTCCAGAAAAAAAGTCCACTATCTAGGCCATGTTATTTCTGAGGAAGGAGTGGCAGTTGGCCCTAACAATATTAAATCCATAATGGATTGGCCTACCCCAAAGGATGTATCTGATATCATATCCTTTATGGGCCTGGCAGGATACTATAGGAGATTCATAAAAGGATTCTCCAAGATTGGTTTCCCAATCACCTCCCTTCAGAAAAAGGGGGTTAAATTCATTTGGACATCAGAATGTGAGGAAATATTTCAAGAGATGAAATACCTCATAACTAATGTGCCTATACTGAAGATTGCAAATACAAACCAATACTTCCTTGTGTGCACAAATGCCTGCAAGGAAGGGCTCAGAGGAGTCCTTATGCAAGAAGGACATGTGATTCGCTATGAGTTCATAAAATTGAATGAGCATGAAGTCAATTATGTGATTCATGATATGGAATTTGCTGCCATAGTTCATGCTATGAAAATGTGGAGGCATTACATCTTAGGTAGAATATTTGTACTTATGACAAACCATAGTGGGTTGAGGTATTTGTTTGACCAACCAAAACTTAATGTGAGGCAAGCTAGGTGGATGGATCTCCTTAGTGAGTTTGATTTTGAAATCAAACATATCAAAGGAAAGGAGAATAGGGTGGCTGATTCCCTTAATATAAGTATGAAAGTAGTTCACTTGGCAACTATAAGTGCTAGTGAATCAGACATCAAAGAGAGAGTCAAAACTGCACAAGAAACATATGCATGTTTCAAGACTGTGACATCATACCTAAAGAAAGATCCCACATGGTTGAAGTATGAAGGTTATCATATGCTTGATGATGACCTGTTGACTTACAAAGGAAGATTATCCATTCCAAATTGTGATGAACTGAAGAGGTTCATAATGGATGAACTACACAAAAGACCATATATTGGTCATCCTGGTTATCAGAAAATGATCACGGCCACTGGAAAGATACTCTATTGGTCTGGACTATGAAAGGACATAGATGATTACTTGGATAAGTGTCTAGAATGTCAGCAAGTCAAGGTAAAGCACCGACACCCTGCAAGGTTGTTGCAACCCATACCAATTCCCAAATGGAAATGGGAAACCATCTCCATGGATTTCATCACAGGATTACCAAGATAAACCAAACAGAACGATGTTATCATGGTAGTTGTGGACAAATTGAGAAAATGTACTCACTTCATACCTATCAAGTCAACCTAAAAGTAAATAGACATTGCCAACATCTTCATGAAAGAGATATTTAGGTTGCATGGAATGCCTAAGGAAATTATATTTGAAAGAGATACAAAGTTTACTTCAAACTTTTGGAAATATCTATTTGTTGGTTTTGAAAAAAAATTGCTCTTTAGTATATCCTATCATCCTTAGATTGATGGGAAGATAGAGAGGGTAAACCAAGTATTAAAAGACATGTTGAGGATGCATGTAATGCATCAACACAAGAAATGGGAGGACTACCTACCATTCATAGAATTTTCTTACAACAATGACTATCAAGAGTCATTAAAAATGAGTCCTTTTGAGGGCCTCTATGGAAGGTAATGCAACATTCCAATCAGATGGAACAACCCAATAGACAGAGTTACAATCAGGCCAGATATGCTAAAGGAAATGGAACAACAATTGATTCAGATCAAGAAAAATCTGAAGACAACCCAGGATAGACAAAAGAGCTATGCAGACCTAAAAAGGACTCCCAGAGAGTTCAAAACAAGATATCACGTGTATCTTCGAGTTAGACCCAAGAGAATCTCCTTGAGGATGGGAGCTTGTGCCAAGATAACACCTCGATATTGTGGACCCTTTGAAGTTTTGGATAGAGTGGGACCAGTAGCCTATCGGCTATCACTTCCTCCCACAGTGAAGGCACATAATGTTTTCCATGTTTCTTTATTAATGAAGTATGTACATGATTCTAATCATACTATTGATTGATCTGTAATTTAGGTGGAATCCGAGGGAGAGTTCCTGCTAGAACCTCAATGCATAATATATAGAAAGGAAACCCCACTCAGGAACAAAACCATTGCATAGGTCAAGGTGCAGTGGAATCACTTTGTCCCAGATGGGGCTGCATGAGAAATGGAGGATTCCATGAGACATGCATATCCATTTTTGTTTACTTTTGTACATACAGAGCACATCGAAAGATAGAACATCGAGGACGATGTTCCTTTAAGGGGGAGGGGATTGTAATACCCATGTTTCCCCCAATTTGTAAATATAACTATAACTGGCTAAGAGACTATGGCAGAATAAATATGTGTGAATGTTTGATTTGATGAACCTTTGTATAAAAGGGTCAATGTATGAATTTAAGTTATTAATAGAATTTAAATTTGAATATGTGTTGCACGACTGCTGAAAGGGGGAAATTTTTCCAAGATAGACCATGAATGATATGAGAGAGATGGTGCAGGGAAACCATGTATGGTTGATATGACCTCACCAAACCAGTGCCTAGTGGGAGTAATTTCTCAACTGTTGTCTGACCCATAAATGAATTACCAGTCAGGTTGGTAGTTGGAAGGCCAACCTCAAGAGTTAATGAGGAGATGGGGTAGGGTACCCATCTGTAAGGATTCCAGGCCTGACCATGAATTGGGATTCGAACCCACACAACATTGATGAGGAAGGAAATAAATGAGGTAATCTGGGGACATAGACAGATATGTGAGATAGCAGAATAGAGAAAACACTCTCTTGATAAGAGAAGTGAAGATACTTCGTTTATGAAGTTGAGAAAGAAAAGATGAGCAGTAAGCTCGATCTGTTTCTAATAAGCCTAGGGTGGGGTTTTGCTACAAGTTGATAAATGAGGCTGACGAGTGACTGAGGAAGTACTCGTGTAAACCTCATTGCTTGGATTAGAGAAAACCAAATACCTAGTTTTTGTGGGAGAAGGAGAGTAACCTTCATCCCTGACTGTTGTGGAGGAAAGAGAAAGAATCTCTCTCAGAGCATCATGGTATAGCTTGGGGGTGGCCAGTGGTAAATCCAGTAGGAGTGGTTGTGCCTATGGTTGGGAGGAAACATGCGCCCCTTTCAGCAGTTGCTTCACATTTTATAGTTCTGATAAGTATTTTCAAACTCTATGTATTATATTGGATGTGATGATGAAATGTCTGTGTTTATGATTCAATATTTTAGTATTTGAACAATTATTAGAAAAGATCTGTGATTTATGTAAACTGTTATATCTATATGATCTTTCAATTTATCTCATTTTGGCTTCCAGATAGTCATGAGACGTGAATCCACATGAGAGAGAGTGGGTAGGATTAACCAAAATTTCTAAGTCCTGCCAACCCTATGAAGTTTACCTTAGTGGGAATGTTAAGTACAGATTCTGTGGGAGAAGGGTGTTTTTCCCTTAGACTAATCATCCATTTGATCAAGGGCTCATTCCTGGGTTCTTAACCCCTTTTCTGCAAAAAGGGATTTGCGCGTAGCCCCTAAGTTTTCCCAAAGGACCCATATGACCAGGGCTTAGGAACCCTGCGCTAGTCCAAAGGAAGCTAGATCATTCGGATTCGAGACTTCAGGACTTGTGATTCCACAATCCTTGAAAGCAGTCGAAGGCTGAAGTCCCGAATCGACGAGGACCATTGCTATGGGGATCTATTATGGAACATTCTCAGCTATTATATCAGACATAGGAAGGGAGGCATTAAGTTCTTCAACAAAGTTTTACATCAGGAGATTTGGAATGGTCTAGAGCCGAAACTCCCAAATGTCAGAGTTGCAAAGTTAATATAGACCATTGAAACTAGAGGGACACGTGTCCACAAATCAATGATTATCCGAGAGTCTAGGTATTCAGTGATATAGGAACACGTGATTTTTCCCCTAAGTTCTTTCAGCTGGAGTAAATCCTGGCCGTAGAAGCTAGGTACACATGGAAACATATCCAGTGTGGTCCAAAGGGAAATCCGAGAGACACACTCATCGAACTCCTGAATGTTTAACTAACGAAGTGATGTGGACCTTCGATCCTAGGATCCTTCGGGATCCTTCTAAGTCGTCGATCTAAGGGAGCCAACTTTGACTACCCGACTAATCAGAAATGCATCATGAAGTGACACGTGGCCCCTACTCATTCCCCGTCAAGTGTTGACCATTGAACTAGGACCATTGGATGAGGGGGTACGTGGAAAGAGATCTCGTAGTACGAAGATTCCTTACTCCTAAGGAAACCAACCAAGAGTTTACGAAGTATGAACTTGTCGAAGTCACGAGTGCCGAAGTGGATCTCGACCATTGGTCGAAAAGGACACATGGTACAAGATCCCATAGTCCGGAGACTTATCTCTTTGGGGAATTTGCATCGAGAGGGTTCGGTAAGCTCCGAAGTAGAATTCGTGAAGTAATGAGAGTCGTATATCTATGATATATGTGGGATCTTGCAGACTTTTATATTAAAGGGATGAGAAATTATTAGTCTATGACAATGTGGCTCGTTGATGTCATCCCGGGTGACATGGACCCATTCTATGCGTGCCACGTGTCACCCAGTTTTGGACAGTTCACATACCCATTGTGCCTATTAAAGAATGACACATGTCACCCCTATTGAGGACACGTGCCATCGCTTGACCCTTGCCGCGTGTCAACTTTTGAATCGTGCCCTCCTGGCCAACAAGGCTGGGGACGTGCTCGGGACTCCAGAAGTCTGGACAGTTTCAGGGGTTCGGAAGATTCAAACGTAGTATGATAAAGAATGATTCAATGAGAATCGTCGAACGCCAATCACCAAAGGACCCAAGCCACATGGCGTGATTTCGGGAGTTTGGACATAGGGTGGTGAAAATGAATGTTCAACGAGAATCGTCAATTACCGAAGGCCAAAATCCTAATGATGATAGCCAATCGTCGAACAAAAAATGCATTTTTTATGCGTAGATCACCGAAACCCCCCTTTTTAACTGTAGATGTCAGCAGAGGATGTGGACCGTTGAATCCCTCCGTTGTTCGACAATCTGAGAATTTGACAACACTTTTGGAACTTTCAAAGTCTGGGAACTTCCGAAGTGTCGGTAACCTTTGCTAATGCAGGTTCTTATCTCCTAGTTTTCATCTCAAGGTCACAAGGAGGACCCAAATAGCTGGTTTAATCTCTTAGTGAGAGATGTAAGTTTCAGGGAAGCTCTTTAAGAGGGTTTTGCTTAAGTAAGGGACCGAAAATGTTCCAAGGAGAGCAAACAATTGATGCCCCATCCCTAGAAAGGATTTTTAGGGATTGGGTGTGTTAATTTATAGGTACATCACAACTAAAACACCAACTCCCTCTTTCACCTAAAGTGATATTGGCCGCAAAATCTCTGATACCATGCAAAAGTTTCCTCTATCTAGGGAAATTAATGCAAATTAAAATATTTCACCTCTTTCCTAGATGTTTTCTAGATCTTATCCTTTGAATCATCATCCTTAGGGATGTTATGAAATATGATATAATATTAACAGTAGCAAACAATATTTCGTCTCTTAACAACCCCAATAAACAAGACAATCTAAGAGAAAAGATATGAAATGTGTGCCCACAAGTTTCATACCTCTAGGGTAATCTTATCATGCATAAACTAGATCTAAAAATCACTTTATAATAGTAGAATTACAATATGAAATAATCCCTATCTTCTTCAATGTTAATGGTAAAACCACCAACAATTTCATCCTTAACATATGTTAAATCAACAAGAAATACTAGTGCTAGAAATTAACAAACAATGAAGAAATAGATAGTTGAAAATCAAATATGCAATGAGACAATTATTGGACAACTGAAAAATTCATATATATGAACAAAATTCAATTTGATGTACATACCATAACCTTATACCAAGGCTAGTACAATCATTTATCTCTCCAAAACCCTAGTTAGCAAAAACCAAGAAAACCCTAGCTCCACCAAAGATTCTCCAGAAGCTAGCATCAACACTAGCAAGCCTCCTTGGCAAGTCATCTCCTCTTCTCTGCTCCTTCAAAAAGTAAAATAAAGGGTTTAATCACAAAACCCATCCTCCAATGTCTCTAAGGGATGAAACCTTGACCCTAGTATTCAATGAGAGAGATTTAAGAACAAAACCAAGTTGTAGAATTGTGATTAACACAAGCCACATATATAATATTGTAGTGGTTATAAAACCACCCAAGATCAAGAGTATAAAAAAGAGAATGTAGATCAAGGACTGAAATAACATATTTCTATAATGGTATCACTCTACTCTATATTCATTAAAAAACTAACTAACTAAAAAGAAAGAAAATGTGTGCAATACAAATATAATGACCTACTTTTATAGATTTAGGAAACATCACAAAATATTTGCATGCTATGAATTTCTCCACAAAAAGAAAGGAAGAAAAGCTACGTAATATTAACAAGAATGAATGTGTTTAAATAGAGCACACAGATGCACCAAAACCCCCCCATAAGAACAAATTATGTGAGAATGTGGCGAGAGAGATGTGTCTTGGAAAATGTGAAGCCATATTCAGTACCCATTTATGAAAAAATCTCTCAAAAAGTGAGAAAGAGAGGAAAATCCAATGGGAAACCACACCCCAAGGAAATAAAAAGACACGACTATGTAGTTTTCTCTAGAGAAGAAGCCACCTGCACCCCCAACATAGCTTGTAAATAAAGAAACATGTTCTCCGTGAAAGGTTTGGTGAAGATGTCGACAATCTTCTCCATCGTTGAATAGTATATCAGATCAATGACTTTCCCATGGATACGCTCCCAAATGTAGTGCATATGAATCTCAATGTGCTCCACTGCCGATGAACTGGATCTCATGAGATCTGAATGATACTTTGATTTTCACAAAAAATGACATATGGGAAGCAATATTGGATATAGGAAAATTTTTAAGGATCCATATTTATGTTAAAGTGTAGAAACCTTGGTGAATATTACTTATTCTTAAAATGGAAACTATTAAATGTTTGGAAATATTTTTATAAAAATATTCAAATTTCTAAGGATTTTATACAATTTCTAGAAAATTTGGCGATTTATAAAGTAAAATATTTATTCTATATAATTTGGGTGAATTATTCTTAGAAAAAATTGCAAAAGGAAAATCTTTTTTTGGGTAAAAACATGGAAAATTAACCGATGGGAGAAATTTAGCCCTGAAAATTTTCCCTGATTGGATACCAAACCTATGAGAATACGATTAAGGTAGATAGCTTCAATGGTTGCACTAGAAACTCCCCAATACTTTGCCTTTATGGTAGATAGAGAAATGGTTGATTGCTTCTTGCTTGACCAATAAATTGAACTAGAACCAAGGGAGAAGAGGTAGAATGAAGTGGATTTGTGATATGTAGATTTGTTCATCCAATCTAAATATGTATATCCCACTAAATTGAGGTTGTAACATGCTATGTAATGAATCCCAAACATGTGTGTTCCTTGAATATAATGAAGAATCCACTTGGTTTCCTTATAGTATAAGTCGTGGGCTTCCTACATAAATATGAAAATGATTCCAACATCATAAGAGATGTCAAGCCTAGTATGTGTGATATAAATAAGACTCCCCACTAGCTATCTATATTTGGTGATTTCAACCAAAGGTGAAGAATAGGTAGCCTCAATTTTGACACCAAAGATAAATGTAGTTGCAACAAGCTTGAAATTAGCCATCTTAAATCATGAGAGAAGATATATATCATACTTGGATTGTGCCATAACGATCCTAGAATCAGATTGAGTGATCTTAATCCTAAGAAAATAATATAGCTACCCCAGGTTGCTCATAAAAAACCTATCTTGCAAGGTAATTTTTACAGCAACAATGGATGTTGAGGAGATGTCAGTGATCAAGAAATGATCTACATATGATACCATGAACATGCGAGAGTCATCCTACTAGAGAATTCATACATTGGGATTAGAATGGCATCGAGAAGATCCATGAGAGAGAAGGAAGGAATCCATCTTGGCATACCAAGCTTGAGGGGCTTGTTTGAGGCCATAAAGGGTTTTTCTAAATCTGCACACCATTGAAGAGTCCTAAGAGAACCCTTGAGGATAATCCATATAAATATCCTCCTCAATATCCCCATGAATAAATGCACTCTTTATGCCCATTGGATGAACTTCTCAGTGATGAGATACATCAATGGCTAACCCAAGATGAATACAATCCATCTTTATATCTTTTACAAACATCTCATTGTAATCTATGCCAGGTACTTGTGAGAATACCTTTAATGCTAGTTAATCTTTGTGCTTGTTCACTGTGTCATTCATTGTAAACTTTATCTACTATATCCACTTACATCAAACAATATGTATTTATTTAGGAAGGGGAACCAAATCCTATGTATGGTCCCAAATCAATGAGTTGTATTCCTCTTTCATAGTTTCGTCCCACTCAAGAATTCATGGCCTCTTGAAAGGTTTATGGATATGTATAAGTAGTAATATAATAGTGGATAGGTAGCAATGGTTTTTTAGTAGAGAGAAATTGTGGAGTGACCTGAAATTGAGAATCTGTCCACCTAGGGTTTGTTGAATCTCTAACAAACTTTTCTATTGCCTATAGTTATGGTGTGCCCATCATGGTGTCATGATAGGAGTTTCATGAGGAGGATGTACAACATTTGAATCTATAGTAGAACTCTCATAATCACTCTTATAATCTAAAGAGGAGGAAAATGATTCCTCTACATCAATAATAAGTCCAAGTATATCATCAGCTTCACCGTAAGTATAAATCACTGTGAAAATTAGATTGCTTGTAGATCATGAATTTTCCATGATAGTGACTCAAGGAGATATCCTAAAATTGCACTCTAGGAAATTACGATCTGATTTGTGGTGGGGTGTAATGTCCTTTTCTAGGTTATCTCTCTTGGAGGACAACTAGTATCCTACTTGATTCTCATAGGCTATAGCCGATAAAAAAGGGAATTAATGGATTAATTATTTAATGTCATTTGGAGGAAAAAGTAACATTAGAAAGTGACATTGAGTAATTAAATGAAAAAAAGGGTGATAAAGTGAATTTATAAGATATATTAAAGGTGAATTGAAAAGTCACTTTTATAGCTTTTAATTGAGCAGAAGAAAAAAGATAAAAAGGGTATATACGAGAGATAAGGGCTCATTTATGTCATTCTTGATCATTTTTTACAAAAAATGTATTGGAGATAGATCTTGTGGGTTACTAGGGTTTTTGAAGAGAAACCCTTGTTGAGAAATGGTTTTGGTGGTGAAAGCTTCCACCCTAGATAATTGGTAGGAGGAATCACTCAGATTTATCAGAGGTTTTCATTGGAGCAGAAGGAGGATTAATCTTTGATTAGATCGAGGGAGTAGAGAAAGATTTGTGGTGATCATGGTAGCTAAAATCTCCATTTCCAAATCATGGGGTTTATAGAGGGGAGGCACACCTCTTGTATGCATATCAAAGGGTTTAGGGAAGGTCGAACCTCCACCTAACAGTTTGTGTGCCTAGAAAGGAGAGGCTACATCATTTATAACGGCTTGTGGTATAGGAAGAGGGTCGATTTGTTGTTGATATATTTCAGAAGGAGGACCTTACCCTGTTTAGACAACTCATAGGAACCCAAGAAAGGGTTGTACCAACCTTCACAAGAAGAAAACCAGTGCTTAGAGGAGTTGCTTCTAATTACTTCAGTTGCTCAACACATTGTGCTATTTCATTGTTGTTTTGGGTGTATCTTGGCTGCCAGAAATACAAAGGATTCTTAGACATTAGTTGTTGTCCAAGCATGTAATCTACAGGTCAGTAAAAAAGGATTATGTTGTTGAGTTTACCCTGTTGTTTCAATATGGAATGAACTATTGACATTGTTGAATGTGATATCTGTTTTCTTTATATTGAATGTCAATAAATTATTGTGTGCCAAATTCATTATGGTTCTATTGTGAATTGTTTATCAAAATATGTGTACCAACTAGACAATAAAACCTTATCAGTATTAACATAATATACCAACTATGAACTGTTTGACCAAAGTGTTGAACCAGATCGACAATAAAACATTCTAGAAATACATATAAAATCAAATCACTAGTTAGGAGGAGATTCTACATCAATATTTGATCATGTTGGAAAATTGTTTGATGAAATTCCTAAACCACGTAACCAGGAAAACATAATAGCAGCAAACCAAAAATTATATCAACAATAAGGAGGGTTATTACAATGGTATTAGAGCTAGTCTTCCTGCTAGCCTGTGAGTGCATGATTTAATGTTCCCGAGGGATGGTGACTACATTACATACAAGAGAAGGAGAGGTGTTGGTAACATATTTCATTTAGATTCAGAGTCAAAAGCAGAGGGAAGCATGAGGAACACAAATGAACAACCAATGGACAACACTATGGATATTCTGAATGACTAGGCAAGGGGGAAAATGACTTGGTAAGGGGACAAAATGAATTGGTAAGGGGGAAGCGATAGATGGTTGAGATTCTCACTCAGCTTGTGACAAACAATCAAGGGAATCAAAATATTGCAGGAAATAATGGTTCAGGAGGGACTAATGGCAGCCATGGTAAAAATGGGAACCAAGTTGAAGGGAGAAACACTCATTTCCCTACATGGAGTAACATTGGGAATACTAGTAGAGCGACTCCTAGACCTCACATGCCTTAGTTCTTAGAAGGAAAACAAGCTGGAAATAAGGGACAACAAGGAAAAGGGGAAGATTTTACTGATTATTTGAGGGAGTATCAGACTCTTGGGGATGAGTTTCAGGAAGCCATGTCTTTGCAATATTTTTGTACTATCAAGTGCAGGAATAGGCCTAGAGATTACAAAAGGGGCCCATGGAGTTGGGAGCTTCAACAAAAGATTAGGAAATTAACCATCCCCTATTTTGATGGCTCTAGCAAATGCACTTCTAGATCATGGGTTTAGAATTTGGACACATATTTCCAACTCAACCCCATGACAGAGGTAGATGCAATCAAGTATTCTACTTTTCATTTGGATGGAGAGCCCCACAAGTGGTGGTACCATGGGCTAGTCACATTGGGGCATGCCAATATTACATCATATTTGGACTTCAGAGGCTTATGGACTGATTTTACAAGAGGGGCCGAGAGTTTCACTTCACGGAGTTGGCACAAATTAGGTAGAGTGGGACAATATATTCTTATATTTCAAAGTTTCAGAGGATCACAATCATGGTGACGGATGTGTCGAAGCATAGGTTGATCATGATTTTCACTGAAGGGATATTTTAACCCTTATGTGGTTGGGTTAAGGCCTTCAAACCGAGATATCTACAAGATACCATCACTAGGTCAAGAGATATAGAGTATGTAGTACCTAAGAACAAATTTCCTCCTAAACCTTTCCTTCCTCGAAAAAAAGACAATAAACCCTTCTAGAAGGAGTGGACCGAGAGAGATAGATTGGATGATGAGGCTCAAAAGGAACTGAGAATAAAGAAGCTTTGTTTTATCTACAAGGAGCCTTGTGAACCTGGTAATAGGTGTATGGGAAAGGGTAAGGTGAATTACATAGAGGTACTTTAAGATAGTGATGGAGAGGAGGAAACAGGGTAGGCACACGACAACGAGCATGGCAATCTAGATGATGAGAAATCACATGAGGAAGTTAAGAGTGGGGCTATTTCCACTCTATCAAGTGTCCCTGTATTTCACAACTTCAAGGTTCATGGAGTATTACAATGAAAGCATGTCACAATATTGATTGATGGTGGGAAAACCCGTAACTTTATTGAATCAGCTTTGGTGGCTAGGAGAGGCATTCCTACATAAGGATTTAAGTGATTTGATGTAGTGGTAGTTGGTGGGCGTAGTATGACATGCACAAAAAATATTTTGCAGTTGGATGTGACATTGGGAAGATACACTATGATAGATGACTTTTATGTAGTTGAGCTAGCATACATTGATATCATATTGGGTGTTCAATGGCTTGTTTCCTTAGGAAAACATTATGTCAACTACCAAGAAATGGAGATAGAGTTTAGGGTAGCGAATGGTAGGAAGGTGGTGTTAAGGGGCATGTCCAATGGTGCTTCTAGGATTGTTTCAACCAAACATATGGAGGGTATATTTAGGCACAAAGACATAGCTTGCGAAAAATAGTGTCTAATTACATCTAAGAAGTATTCATATAGTAGCCAACTTTATCATGCAAACATCCGGTCATTGTTGAGAAAACATGATTGGGTTTTTGGAGAGATTTCTCCAGGGAGACCTTCTGACAGAGGATTTGAGCACACCATTGAGTTGGAAGAAGGGGCCAAACCCGTGATCACTACTCCTTATAGAAACCAAAATAAGTTCAAGGATGAGATATAAAAGGTGATAACGGAGTTGTTGGAGATGGGACATACCATGCCTAGTTCCAACCCATTCGCTTCATCGATGGGTTTGGTTAAGAAAAAGGATGGGACTATGAGAATGTTCATTGATTATTGGGCCCTGAATAAGAATACCATTAAAAACAGGTACCCCATTCCCAGGATCGACAAGTTGTTGGATGAGTTGCATGGGGACATATACTTTTCAAATATTGATGTTCGATCAGGCTATCATCAGATCAGGATCAGGGAGCATGATGTACATAATAATGCTTTCAGGTGTCATTATGGGCACTATGATTTTTCGTTCATGCCATTTGGGTTGACTAATGCACCTGCCACTTTTCAGTTGTGCAAGAACCACATCTTCAACAAGCAGTTGTGGAAGTTCCCATTGGTTTTCTTTGATGAACTCATTACTTACAACAAGACATTGGAGGATCACTTGAGGCATTTGGAGGAGATATTGGGCATTATGGGGGAGAAATCATTGTATGTCAAGGCATCAAAATGTGAGTTTCGCATGACATAGATTATTTACTTGGGCCTGTGATCAGTGCACAAGGTGTACAGGCACATCAGGAGAAGATCCATGCCATTTTTTATTGGCCCATGTCTAGTTCCCTTACAAAGTTGTGGGGATTCTTTGGATTATGTAACTACTACATGAACTTTGTTAAGGTATTTTCATAGTTGGGGGAACCATTGACAGATATTATGAAGAAAGGGTAATTCAAGTGGACATAGGAGTCACAATAGGAATTTTATAGGCTCAAGGAGTTGATGAGAACTTGTCCAAAATTGGTGCTTCATGATTTCATTCAACCCTTTGTACTTGAGTGTGATGCATCAGGTGAAGGTATAGGGGCCGTTTTGATGTAGAAAAAACATCTGATATCCTTTGAGAGTAGGAAGCTCAAACAACTAGAGAGATTCTACTCCATTAATGAAAATAAGATTCTTTCCATTATGCATGCTTTGGTGAAGTTCAGGTAGTATTTGGTAGGTGGTTGATTCATGGTTAGGACTGGCCATGACAGTTTGTGTTATTTCCTAGAGTAGAAGGATCTGAATGAGAGGCAGTAGAAATGGGTGAGAAAGATACATGCATATGAATTTGACATTGAGTATGTGAAGGGAAAGAAAAAAAATGTTCTTGATTCCCTTTCTAGGAAACCGACAGTATGTTCCCTCATGGGTTATTTCGGCTGATTGGAAATCACACCTTCTAGTGGAATATTCCAAAAATCAGTTTGCTTGTGAGTTGATGGATGGTCACATTCAGTATGATAGGTACATAGTGGTGGATGATATCATTTTATACAAGGAAATAATATACTTAGTTCCTAATTCCACACTCAAGGAGAATATTTGGAGGGATACTCATGCCACACCATTGGCAGGGCACCGTGGTTACTTCAAAACCTATAGGAAGATACGAGAGAGGTTCTCATGGAAGGGACTAAAGGATGATGTGTTGTGGCATGTGAGGGAGTGTATGAATTATTGGTTGAACAAGTCAGAGTATACTCATCCGGTAGGATTATTGCAACCCTTACCGATTCCAGAGAAAAAATGGGAGAGTGTGTCGATGGATTTCATCACAGTTCTACTGAAGATACATGGAAGGGATTGAATTTATGTAGTGGTTGATTGGTTAACCAAGTTGGCACTCTTCTTCGTGATTACATTAGAGTATAAAGTGGCACAAGTGACATAATATTTTTTCAGGGAGGTGTTTAGACTCCATGGGTTGCCTAGGTACATTTTCATTGCTCGGGACAACATGTTTCTTAGTGAATTTTGGAAGGATATATTCATATTGGTCGACATAGATTTGACTCCTAGTACCAATTCTAACCCCCAAACAAATGGCCAGACAAAGATTATGAATAAATGGGTTGAGGGGTATCTACGCAACTATGTTTAAGGACAATAAAGCACATGGATTAAATGTTTGCATATGGGAGGGCATTGTTATAAATCCACTTACCATATGTCCATTGGCATGATCCCATTCTAATAATTGTATGACTATGATTTTCCTTCATTTGTGGATTTTTCATTTGGGGATAGCAAGGTTCCAAAAGCTAAGGATTGGATACAAGAGAACCATGACATCCTTAAGGCCCTTAAGGAAAAATTGTAGACAACCCATAACCAACAACAAATGTATGCAAACAGGAACATGGTTGAGCATAGTTTTGAGGAAGGATACTTGGCCTTTCTGAGGTTTCAACCATACAAACAATATTCCTTGAAGAAAAGTGGTGTAGAAAAGTTAAAACCCCATATTTATGGTCTATACACGGTGGTTCAGAGAGTTGGGAAAGTAGCTTATGAGCTTGAGCTTCTAGAGGGAAGTAAGATTCACACCATATTTTATGTGTTGTGCCTAAAAAAGGAATTAGGGCAATAGGTCACCATTTCAATAGAGTTACCCTTGCTAGATGAGGATGGGAAATTGGTATTGATTTCTGAGGATATTTTGGATGTTATAGAGAGGATATTAAGGAGCAAGGTGGTCAGAGAGTTCCTTATCGGGTGGAGAGACTTTCTAGTAGAAGATGCTACATGGGAGGGAGATAAGTTTTTACAACACTCTAATTTGTAGTTGCTTGAGGGAAAGCACTCTGAATAAGGGAGGATTGTAATGTCCCTTTCTAGGTGTTCTCTCTTGGAGGACGAATTAGTAGCCTACTTGATTCTCGTAGGCTATAGTCGATAAAAAAAGGGAATTAATGGATTAATTATTTAATGTAATTTGGAGGAAAAAGTAGCATTATAAAGTGACATTGAGTAATTAAATGAAAAAAAGGGGTGATAAAGTGACTTTAGAAGATATATTAAAGGTGAATTAAAAATTCATTTTATAATTTTTAATTGAGAGAAAGAAAAAAAGTAAAAATGGCATATAGGAGAGATAGGGGCTCATTTATCTCATTCTTGATCATTTTTGCAAAAATTGTTTTGGAGAGACCTCTTATGGCTTACTAGGGGTTTTGGAGAAAAACCCTTATTGAGAATTGGTTTTGGTGGTGAAATATTCCACCCTAGTTTATTGGTAGGAGGAATCACTCAGATTTCTCACAAGTTTCATTGCAGCAGAAGGAATATTCATATTTGGTTAGATTGAGGGAATTGACAAAGTTTTGTGGTGATTGTGGCAGCTAAACCCTCCATTTCCAAAATGTGTTGTTTCTAGAGGGGAGGTGCACCTCTTATGTGCAGATCAAAGGGTTTAGGGAAGATATAACCTCCACCTAATAGTTTAGGTGGTTGGAAAGGAGAGGTTTCATCATTTATAACAACTCGTGGCATATGAAGATGGTCGATTTGCTGTTGATATATTTCAAAAGGAGGATCGTACCTTGTTTGGACAGCTCGTGGGAACCCAAGAAATGGTCGTACAAGTATTCACAAGCATAAGACAATTGCTTACATGAGTTGCTTCTACTTAACTCAGTTGGTTATCACATTGTTCCATTTCACTGTTGTTATGGGTGTATCTTGGATACCGGAAATACAACAGAGTCTTAGACATTAGTTGTTGTCCAAGCATGCCATCTATAGGTCAAAAAAAAAAAAAGGTTAAATAAACTATATTATGTTGTTGAGTTTACTCTGTTGTTGTAATTTGGAATGAACTATTGGCATTTTTGAATGTGATGTCTATTTTATTTATATTGAATGTCAATAAATTATTGTGTGCCAAAGTCATTGCATTTCTACTGTGAACTATTTGTCAAAATATGTGTACCAACTAGACAATAAAACCTTATCAACAATAATACGATATATCGGTTGTGAACTATTTGACCAGAGAGTTGAACCAAATCAACAATAAAACATTCCAACAATACACATAAAATCATATCAACAGTTAGGATGAGATTCTATAGTGGTACTTGAGCATGTTGGAAAACGGTTTGATGAAATTCATGAACCACATAACTAGAAAAACATAACAACAATAAACCAAAAATTATATCAGCAATAAGGAGGGTTATTACATGGGGTTGAGAATCCAATAGCCTTTATCCTCATTGAGATATCCCATGGAAATGTAAGATTGGATTTGATGATCTAATGCGTTGCATTTATTTGTAGGAATGTAATCCTATGCTTGAGAAACAAACACTCTAAAGTGTTTGAATATGGGTTTCTAACAACTTCAAGCTTCAAAAGGAGTGACTCCCTTCAAGGCTTTATGGGGAACTCAGTTTTGGATGTAACAAGCATAATTAATGGCTTCTTCCTAGAACTTTGGATCAAGAGATCAAGGTTGTATCATGGAATATGTCATTTTATTTTGAGATATGTTCTTTCATTCAACCACATCATTTTTCTAAGAAGTGTATGGGACAATACTATATAATTCAATGCCTTCAAAAGAATATGAATTCTAAAAGATGTTCACATAATCCCCCCATTGTTTTTACATAGAATTTTAATGGCCTTCCCGATTGTTTCTCGGTAAGTGATTTGAAGTCCCAAAAGTGCTCAAACACCTATGATTTTTTCTAAAGAAAGTATACCTTGGTATACCTTGAATCATCATCAATGAAGGTTAAGGAATATTTGGTTCTATTGATCAAAGGATGATGGAATGAATCCATTAGATCACTATGAGCAAGATATATAACTTTTGTATATCTCCACACTTTTCCTTTGTCAAAATTCTCCTCTGGATGCTTTACAAATATTCATCCTTGACATACACCATCAAAAACGTTGACATTTGGCAACCTTGTCACCATGCTCTACTCAATAAGCTATTGAAAATAACAGTAATTGGGATGGCCAAACTGCTCATGCCACAATCTACTCACCTCATTTGAAAGAGTGAGAAGTATAATATATTGAGACTTGGGAATGAAGTTAGAGAAAAGATACATCCTAGAATGATGATAACCTTTACCAACAACAATTTTAGCACCATTTGTCATCTCAATAATGACTAGGGAATTGGTTGTGAACTCAACTTTATTACCTAGAATAGAATAAGCAATATGGTAGATAGAGAGGAGATTGGTTAACAATGAAGACACAAGAAGAACATTCTGAAATATTTTTTTAGCCACATCAATAGATCTCGACCATAGACCTCAACAGGAGTATTACCCCCCATTAATATAGTTGGGATAGTACAAGGATCCAAAGATGAAAAATCACCTTTAAATGAAGCCATCTTAACTGATGCACATGATTCAAGTACCCATGAAGAAGGCTAAGATGCAACTACTACAAGTGCTAGAGCTAGGTCCTTGATTTTCCCTTTTCGTTCATGTGCCTATGAAGACTACTCTACTATGAACTTTGCTTGAAAAAATTAGGCACCTTGATATTCTTCTTCTTGAGAAGATGAGTACGATTATCCAAATGTTTTTTCATGCACTTGTGTTTAGTGTGCTCGAGATTATTGAAATAGGCACACTTAGCCCTTCCAGTCATAGGTTTTTTACCCTTCAAATGAGAGATCTTAGAAAAACATTTGGATTTTTGTTCATTCTTCTAGTTAAGTCCCCTTTTATTTCTATTTCTTATCTTTTTCTAGATATTTTTCAAGGCTTGTGAGGACTCATTAGTGCCCTTATTCATAGTATGGGAGTGCTATTTTGACTACTTGAAAGATCACATCTGTGTAATATTATCTTTCTCCCTGGTCAATGCAGCAAAAAAATCATCAAGGTATGGCATCTTCTAAGTAGTTCCAAGAGTGTTCTTGGTGGCATGGAATGTGGAAATTAAAACATAGTAATTAGGTCCAAGTTTGTTAAGAATAGACATAGCAAGTTTTTTTTCCTCGTCAATCCCACACAACTTCAGCTGCATCATCATGGATTTCAATTTAGTGAGAAAGTTTCGGATGGTGTCAAAACTACTTGGGCTCAAGATGATGATTTCATTATCTAGATGTTTTCCTCTTAACACTTCTTGCTTCCTGTTGGACATGCAGTCTTGAAAACGATTTTTTTAATTTTGATAAAATTTTGAGGAAAAATCCTAAGTATATGAAAAGTGCACGGAGGAAGAAGGAAATATAGAGAGCACACAATTGAGGTGCATCCAGCAGGAGAGTGCACAGAAGGAGTAAAGTGTGCAAAAGGAAGACAACTTGCAACTCAAAGAATAAAGCATAATAGGAGAATGACAGCTTGACATTCCAGAAATAGAGGAACAACAGAAAATAAACATGAAGGATGAAAAGCAGAAGAAAGGTGTCGAACAACCAGTTAGTTGAGTTAGCCATGCATTGTAATGGGATAATTTTGGGATGAATAGATTAGGGTTTTTAGCCCTAGATTTTGGTATAAATATGTAACGGGTTGGGATATTAGGGGTTGGTTCATCCAGGTATTATAATGTTGAAGTCTGGTTATGATAGACTAGGTTATGTTGTAGTTTGATTGATATTGGGTTCCATATTTCTTGAATGTAACAGTCTATAGTCGAGAAGGATGAATAAAGGAATGATAAAGATATGTTACAAAATATTGTGTTGTCCTTGTTTCTGTGTTTGAACATGGATACTATTTGCATGCATCATATAATAACTTCATATGATAGTTAAGTATGGTGAAATGATTCATGATTGTGATAGTAATAAATCTATATAGTAATCTGGAACATGATAAGTATGGGAATCTGAGTCATCAGATAATAAATAAACATAACAAAGTTACACACACAACATAATAAGGAGAATGAACTGAATGTTTTCCTCCCATTCCCTTACTATTGTAGAAGTATGGTTCTTGCAGTCCCCATAGATACCTTGGGTGAGACTTCATCTACGCATAATCTGGATTATTTTAAGCACGAAATGAGAGAGGATATATAATAAAGAAATGCATAGAGATATCGTAGATATCAAATAATATAACATAAATGTATCAGAAATGCAACCATAAACACAAAGATATAGTAATACACGATTTCTATTAATGAAAGAAATGTACAAAGACTATAAAAATACAGAGTGAAAGACTCACTAGAATGGTGGCATCTTATCTCTGAGAAGAGATGTGATGGCTACTCACATTCACAAGAAGATGATTACAATGAGGCTCTGAAGGCCTTTTTACAATAAACATGAATTCCCAAAACCCTAGACATCCAAAAACCTAACCCTAGGAGATGAAGCACCAAAAGTCATTGGGGGGGGGGGGGCATTTGGGTAAGTTAGTACGTCAACTTCTTGGGGTCATAACTTTTGCATACGATCTCTATTTTAAGTGCATGATAGCCCATTGGAAAGGTATCATTGAGGAGATTCATTTTGGGGGAAATATCAAAGGAACTTCCATATTTCTCCCCTTTTTCCCAAAAATGTCGTTTAGGGCCTCAAAATGGCCCTAAAAGTTAAAAACTGCTAAAAATAGTAAATTACCAAAATTGCTAGAAAATTGTTTTGAGCCAATTGGAAAAGGTGGGTGGCCACCGATATCCACCTAGATCAACACAAGTAGGTGATGTTGAAAGGGCCAATGTTTGGTGGGTTTTTTTGGTCTTAGATAAACCAAACCTTGGGTCTTACAACTCGTGCACAAAACATCACCAATAAATGGTTCTGTTGCTGGGACCGAGACTTTGTGATTAAGGGGATGTTTTGGAGGCCAACTAATTAGGAGATCTCAGAATGGTTGGAAAGGAAGGAATGATAATTCAAATGACAAGAGAACAAGAATCCTCAGATGAGTGACAAGTAATGGTTGCAAAAGTATGTGTTCACAGATATACATGAAATTTTCTTTGGTGAGTTTCTAGTTATTTTGACAGAGTGGCTAGAAAGATTAGTGGAGTAAACTGGAAGGTTCAATGCCACAACACCAAGAAATTGGACTCTGGAATTGGTAAGGAAACTGAATTATGTAAGTAACCCAACTACCTGAGCAATTGATTTTTGGTTGGATAGTGTACTAGGTGGTTATGTTACAGAGTTTAGAGTAGATTGTATTCAAGCATACTGTGTCGTAGAAAGGGAATTTTCCAAAGGTCCATGCGGGAGTTTCTTGAAATCATTGAATACATGAATAAATATGCTATTGTATAAAAATCATGTGATCGTAATGAAATCTTACTTCTAAGGGGTTCATACACATAGGGGAACCAGGGGATGATAGAAGGATCATCTGAGAGAAGGAAGGAAGTAATGAAAGAGGCAGGGAGGGACTAAGGATGTAAGAATAATATATACCAAAGGAAGGATACGAGTTTGGAGAGTTTCACTGAGGGAGGAGGTACAAGAGGAAAAAGACTGAGTCTGAGAGAAGAGAGCCATGCAACGGGACATATGAGAGAGAACCTTGTACACTATTCTGAATCATGGAGGTACCATACCTAGGGGGAGAAGAAGAGGAGTTCCATTCCATTCCGATAATATAAGATTCAACAAGTCCTATTCATACAGGATCCTACATCGAATCCATAACCCCATGTGCATCACCACAATCAGAAGTAATGTTTGTATATTTTTCAAAAGCAATTGTAGTTGGCCAAGGAGGATCGAGTAGTAGTAGTCAGAATAGTGGCAGTAGTGCGCGGAGTCAAAATCAGATTCAACCAACATCACCAAGAGGAGGGACTACATAGAACAACATGGTCAGGGTGGATAATACTCTTAGGTTTCTCGAGTTCCAAGGAATTGGATCAGAGGACCCATAATAACACTTATTTGTGTGCGAGATGATTTGGGCCGCAAGGAACATACACAATGAAGTTGTGAATATTAGGCAGTTAGCGAGAACATTTAGAGGTCGTTCTCTAGTATGGTATATGAATATACAGAGAACCACACCTATAGGATAGGGAAGGCCATTGGAAAAGATTAAGAAAGCACTTGATCCAAATTTATTTTTGGAACGAAATGAAAGTAGAGAAATTACATTGAAATTCTCATGGAAATTTCCAGAAACATTGAAATGCAACAATACTTGATTTCTATTAATGAAAGCATTGTAAAGAGACTGTAAAAATACAGAGTGTGAGACTTTCTAGAATGGTGGCAGCGTTATCTTTGAGAAGAGATGTGATGACTACACTCATTTTCTAGAAGATGATTACAATGAGGCTCTAAAGGCCTTTTTATGATAAACGAGAATTCCAAAACCCTAGACATCCAAAAACCTAACCCTTGGAGATGAAACGCCAAAAGTCATGTGGGCCTCGTTTGGGTAAGTTATTACATTAACTTATCGGGGTCGTAATTTTTGTATATGGTCTACATTTTAGGCGTGTGATAGCCTATTGGAAAGGTCTTTTCGAGAACTATACATTACACCAACAAACTTTGACTCCATCTATAGTTTGACCATGGTGAGCCAAAAAAACATTGTTTAGGGTCCCAAAACGGCCCTAGAAGTACAACAAGACGTGTTGACATGAAAACATACAAAATAAGCTAGTTGGATTAGGTGGGAGGCCACCAATATCCACCTCAAAGATGTATATGATTCAAACAACCTTGGAAGTGTAGAACCCACAATTACAAAGAAGTACAAAAGAACATGTTGTAGTAAAAAATGACAAGAGAAGCCAGTTGGAACAGGTGGGTGGCCACTAATATCCACCTAGATCAATCCTCCCCCCTGAGGAATCAATGGTCTCCATTGCATTGAGTGCCTAGGGAAGAGGGGGAAGCATTTCCTAAATCTGAATCTTGGTGAGCTGCGTGCCTTGTTGAAGAAGTTGTACTTCTTGGCTTGTGGAAGATTGTCACACACCTGTTGCTGGAGGGGTTGAATGTGTTCGACCAACTTGTTTTCTATGGGTTGGATGGGGCATTGTGTAAGCACCATTTTAGGTGAAGAAACAATATCTTCTGTCTCTTCGAAAATCTATTTTTGTTGGATAGAAGGTGTTGAGGCTACAGTGGTTGTAGTGGTATTATGCACATCCTTTGAACATACCGTGAAGAAGATGAATTTTGAAGTATGAGATGTTACCTTGCGGTGCTATTTTGGTGGAGAACTAGTCGGAACCACCTCTGGTATCTTGTAGATATTGGTGGATATTGGTGGCCACCCACCTGTTCCAACTAACTCCTCTTGTCATTTTTTATTACAACACGTTCTTTTGTACTTCTTTGTAATTGTGGGTTCTACATTTCTAGGGTTGTCTAAAGCCCTACACATCTTACAGGTGGATACTGGTGGCCTCCCACTTAATCCAACATGCTTATTTTGTATGTTTTTATGTCAACACATCTTGTTGTCCTTCCAGGGCCGTTTTGGGCCTCAAAAGAATGTTTTTTTGGCTTGCCACAATCAAATTATAGATGGAGTTAGACTTTGACGGTGTAATGCATAGTTATCGAAAAGACCTTTCCAACAGACTATCACGCGCCTAAAACATATATCCTATGCAAAAGTTATGACACCGGGAAGTTAATGTACTAACTTACCCAAATGAGGCCCACATGAATTTTGGTGTTTCTTCTAATAGGGTTAGTTTTTTGGATGTCTAGGGTTTTGGAATTCCTTTTTATCATAAGAAGGTCTTCAGAGCCTCATTGCAATCATATTCTAGCGAATGAGCGTAGATGTCACATCTCTTCTCAGAGATAAATCTGCCACTATTCTAGCGAGTCTTGCACTGTATTTTTACAATCTCTTTACAATTCTTTCATTAATAGAAATCAAGTATTGTTGTATTTCTCTATTTTTGGAAATTTCCATGAGCATTTCAATGTAATTTCTCTACTTTCATTTTCTTCTAAAAATAAATCCGGATCACTGGTATAAGAGCAGGTTTCTCTTGATCATTTTTCAGTGCATGTCCCTGACAAGGTCCGAGTATATCCAGTAGGGTCTCAAGTTTTTCTCTCTTGAGGAAAATCACCATTGCACGCCCAAGAAACCCTCGATGGTGGCAGAAAATAAATACGATGGAGAAGAAGAATCTATTAACCTATTGCTTGAGCAAGCTCTCGCACGATAGAGGGAAGAAATGATGGAGAATTTTGCACACATTCTACAATGCCCATCGATAGCAACAAACACATCTTCATCAAGTGACCATTTTGGAGGAACCTCTCGTTTCAAGGTACAAGTTAATTTTGATATTCCTATATTTGAAGGTCAGATAGATGCGGATGCCCTAAAAAAATGGTTAAATCTATTAGAAGGTTATTTCTCTGTTCAAAAAAATTTCGACAGGGAAAATATCACCTTCTCACTCCTCAAGTCTCTCCCCCATGTCAAACGTTAGTGAGAAACTTACTGGGAGCAAGGTTCCACAGAGGAATCTGGAATATATTGGGTCGAGCCATCTTGGGAATTTTTTGTGGATATGGTCAAAGAAAAGTACTATCATATTGATAACTATGAATACCAATACATGAGATGGACCACACTGCGGAAAGAGAAGAGCCAAACAGTGCAAGAGTTCATAAATACTTTCCATACCTTGCGCACCAAGCTGGGTATCAAAGACTCTGAGTGACATATGGTTCTAAAATACCATGGGGCTTTGCATAGTTACATCCAAATAGAAATGGATTTCCTAAACATCTCATCAGTGGGAGCTTCCTATCAATATGTTGTCAAAATCGAGAAAAAATTTAGGCACCAGAACAAATGGGAATTCAAGTCTGTAAATCTGTAACAACCAAAGCATGGTAAATATGACCCTAACCAAAAACCTCCAGACAACCAGTCCAAGAAATAGGAAAAAAAGGGTAAAGTAAAGACAAATAATGACACTAGGAAGTGGTGTGACTTCCACAAAATCCCCTAGCACAACACCGATGAATGTTGCTGGAAACAATCATTGGTGGTCGAGGTCAAAGACATGGAGCCAAACCCGGGTTCAAAATACGATCCAAAAAATATTGAAAACATACAAAATAAGTCAATTGGATTAGGTGGGAGGCCACCAATATCCACCTGGAATATGTATAGGGCTTCAGACAACCCCAAAAGTGTAGAACCCACAATTACAAAGAAGTACAAAAGAACGTGTTGTATTAAAATCTAACAAGAGGAGCCAGTTGGAATAGGTGGGTGGCCACCAATATCCACCTGGATCAACATTGTTGAAGGAGTTCAAGAAGCCAAAGTCAGAGTTGAAGTACATCACACTGAATTGAAGGAGATCAAACAAGTACAAACAAAGTTAGTATGGGATTATGACTAGATATTTAAGGATGTGATGGGTAGATTAACTTTCCAAATCCCATATGAATATCACCAAGAATGGCTTATTGCAGTGATTCTACCACACATTCAGAGGACATTGATCTAGCATAAGGTTGCGTTTCATACTGAGACACTAAATATTGCTATGAAACTAGAGTCATCTCTTATGAGAGACAATGGAGGAATGGTGCAATTTCAGATGTAGTTGGATTCATCGACAATTCAATTGGTAGAACTAACAAAGGGAAAGGAGAAATGTGAGCAAGTATGGTGTACAAAATGTAGGATTGAAGGTCATCACAAGTATGAATTCCCAAAATTCGCATAATATTTTGTGAAAGGAGCACTGAATCCATTGTCGGGAGGAGGATACTATGAGGTATGTAAAAAATGGGGCAGTCACCCAATTAATTTTCCACTACTACAAATGTACCAGAGTATGCCAAAGAAATTGTTTTGTAATTTTTGCAAATATGCAGGACAGGAGGAGAAGGATTGTTGTGAATTTGACTTAATGAGGGATTGCACATCCGATATGTACATGATTCAGGAAGAAAATTCTAAATCAGAAGAGGGGGGTCCACAATACAACAATCAAAGAGGTTTCAATCAAGGGAACAAAGGAAAATTTGGTTGAGTTCAAGGTAGAGGGAATTTTGGAAGAAGAGGAAGAGGACCGATTATATGTTACAACTATAATCAACCAGGAAACTTGGCCCATGAATGCTATAATCCATGTATGACGTGCACATATTGCAGAGAAATGGATCATTCGACATAAGATTTTCCCCAACTCGTTGTGAAGTGGTGGGTTAGGGGAAACCAGAACTCAAATCTGAATCATAATGTGTAGATGGTATCAACCGAAAGACACAATGAAGAACCTAGATTAGCCATTGTTACATGCATAAAATATAGAACATAGACTGATAGGACAGATGAAGGAATGCAGACAAAACAATGGGTAAGAAAGTTAGCAGGGCCCATACCATCCTTTGATTCTCAACAAGAAAAGGAGACATATCAAAGGCCAAGGAAAGAAGTACTTGGACTAGATTGGGGAGCATCAACATCAATGACACCTCATGAAGAAGATCACACAATACTAGAGAAGCCAACAATGAAGGTAAATATGCTAACATAATTCTTGAGAAATTATTTAGAGATAATCAAAGATGAAAATGCATTGAGTACATTACATGACATGATTGATCAATTCACAAGGCGAAGGGAAAATCCTATTACACAAAGGATGGTAAATCAGGTATTGCGCAGGAAGTGAACCAATGAAGATTTCAGATTCAGTGCATAGATTGGAGAGTATGATGTGGATAATATTATTTTGGACTTAGGTTCTGATGTGAACATGTTACCTAAGAAGACATGGGAGCTGATAGGAAAACCCAAGTTGGTAAAGTCTCATGCTCATCTCAGGCTAGAGAATCAACACAAACTAGTTCCAATTGGTCTATTGAAAGGAGTACATGTGAACATAGATGGGGTGCATAGCGTGGCATACTTTGAAGTTATTGAGATTGTGGACGACATTCAACCATATCCAAAACTGATGGGACTGGAATGGGATTTCGATAAACAAGTGATCATCAAATTGAAGAGGAGGGAGATGATATTTAAAGTTGGATATTTGAGAGTTATCGCACCCTTGGACCCATCAGAAGGAAATAGATACATAAAAACAACAAGAGGGAATGACATTGACAATTTATATAACATGACTACACGGATGGAGGATTATGTCAACCCAAAAAAATATGGTGCACTGAGTTGGTGAAGTATCAATTCATGTGCGTCAGATTCAGAAGAAGGTCTAGAGCATTATCAACAGAGAATGCACGAAGTGTCAATTAGATGATGTGCATGCATCACCCGATCCTTGCATTGGATTGGAACATAGATATGTAATCTTCCCAGGTATGATGTATTAACTAATATAAGTATGTTTGTAAAATAATTTGAGTTGCAAGTACCCAAACAAAAAAGGTTGTTAGCACTACATGTGGTATTAAAAGTGATGCCAACCAGATGGTGGGCTGCACACAGAGAGGGAATGGAAGATTGGTCACAATGCAGTCGACTAATGCAAATAAGGTTTGGCACTGAGGGAGAAAACATTGTGCATAAATATATAGGGGAGAGTGACCCAACAGGTCATGTGGAACAACACAGGGATTTGTGGGGTTCAGTACCAGAGACAGAGTGGATGAAAAAATTTATACACACACTCGACACGATTCCAAAGAACTGGTATTTGCAGTTGGAAATGTGTAGGGAGACATCAAGATGGGAAGAACTGATCTAGAGCTTTAAAATCATGTTTACATTTGAGCATGAATCTCCATCTATAAATGTAGCGATATAGGATATTCAGATGAAGATATTCTCGGAAGAAGAGACAATGGAGGTGATAACAGTATGCAGTAAGCACAGAGCCAAGATGATCGTACGTGAGCTATTGGAATGATATAATGTAGCCAAAGAAGAGTATGATGAAGAGGATCCTAGGAATGTACATATATATAATATATGAGGATAATGATTCATAGAAGGACTAGAGCTCAAATCTTCCGCATATAGACAACCTATAAATACGTAGAGGGTAAGCATCAGGATGACAAAGAATCCCAAGTTTGTGTATATATGGGACTATTGGAGTGAGGATAAAGTTGAGAAGATTGTTGACTTACTGGGAGAATAACATGACCTATTTCCAACGAATTTTTCAAAGATGAAGGGAATAGAAGGAGACTTAGGCGAGATGAAGATCCCACTGAAACGAAGAGCTAAGCTACTGTGCAAGAGGTATTATAGGATACATTTGAGGTATAAAGAGAAGGTAAAAGATGAAATATATAGGATGTTGGGCGTAGGAATCATTGAACTAGTAGAAGAATCTGAGTGGATCAATATGATGGCGGTGCAGGAAAAGAAGATAGGAGGAATCATGACCTGTGTAGATCTAAGGAAGTTAAATTATGCATGCTTCAATGACCCATTTCCAACACTATTCATGGACGAAGTAGTGGAGAACGTGGGAGGCTAAGAAACTTACTCTTTTACATATGGATTCTCTGGGTAGCATCAAATAAGAATCGCACAGGAGGATCGACACAAGATCACTTTTGTGACAAAATGGGGAAATTATCAGTACATAGTTATGCCATTTGGATTGAAGAATGCCCCTGCGGTGTTTTCCAGGGTAGTGGTTGTAGCATTCAAGGAGTTCATCCATAAGTTCCTAGAAGTCTACTTGGATGATTGGATGGTGTTTATTCTATTAAGGGATCATATAGAACTTCTTATATTTATGTTGGATCGATGTAGGCAGTGTCATATTTTGTTGAATTTGAAGAAGTGATTTTTTTGCACACTGTTTGGAATTTTGTTAGGACATGTAGTGTGTAAAAATGGACTATTGGTAGACCCAACTAATATCACATTCATTTTGGAGTTAGAACCACCTATATTGATCAGACAGCTGAGGGAGACGTTGAGTCATACAAGTTATTATAGGAAATTTATCAAGGGATATGCGCAGATCACAACGTCGATGGAGAAGTTACTAAAGAAGGAAGCAAAGTTTCAATGGAATGAAGACTGTTAGAGGGGGTTGGACACCCTAAAACAAAAGTTGGTGACCACGACAATTTTAATTTTTTTGGATTGGAACCAGGAGTTTCATGTACACGTGGACACATCATCCATAACATTGGGCATTGTACTATCCTATCCAGGGGGAGGAGACATAGATCACCCAATATATTTTGCAAGTAGGAAGTTGTCTATAACAGATAAGAACTATACAACCAGAGAACGAGAAGGATTGGTGATGGTCTATGTACTACATAAATTCAAGCATTATCTATTGGGGTCTCACTTTAAGATGTATACAGATCATTCTGCATTAAAATATTTAGTCAACAAGCCAGTGTTGGGGGGAGAATATGCAGCTGGATATTATTATTTTAGGAATATGCCTTTGAAGTCATAGTGAAACTAGGGAAGCTGAATGCATGATCATATCATCTATCATGCATATTGTCAGGGAAGATGCAATAAATTTAGATGACAACTTCTCAGATGTGCAATTATTTGCAGTAAGGATGGTGGATGATTATTTCTTAGACATCGTACAGCTTATAAACATAGGCATGGATCCATATAAGATGATTGTAGCACAAAAGAAACAATTGGTGGTGAAAGTAACAGATTATCAGTTGATTGAAGGGAATTTATATAAGATGGGTGTAGATGGGATATTGAGACGATGTGTGTTAGAGCATGAAAGGCCAATAATACTTGAAGAAGCACATGATGAAATTTTAGGAGGACACTACGCAGGGAGAGCAACTGCACATACGATTTTGTGCATAGGGATTTGGTGGCCTACACTTCACAAGGATGCGAAGGAATACTGTCAGTCATGCGATGTATGCCAACAAGTGGGAAATCCATATAGGAGGGACAAAATTCCTTTGAATTCACATGTTACATTGAAATCATTTGAGAAATAGGTACATCATTACATCGACAAAGTATTTGACAAGATGGGCATAAGAAACCCTAGTTACAGACTGTACTACGGAAACTACTACACAATTTCTATTCGAAGATGTAGTCAGAAGTTTTGGATGTCTGTGCATATTACTCAATGATCAAGGTATACACTTTCTAAACAAATCAATTTCATCATTGACTGAGAAGTTCTAGATTCATCACCAAAAGAGTACCCCATATCACCCTTAGGCCAATGGAACCGTGGAAGCTTTTAACAAGATCTTGAAGAATGCCTTGAAAAATATTTTCAATGTAGGGAGAGACGATTGGGACTTAAGATTTCTTGTAGTATTATGGGATTACAGGACTACAAGTAAGAAGTTGATAAGACATACCCCTTTCAGGTTGGTATATGGGCAAGAAGCAATAATTCCAATGGAGTTTATTTTTCCTATCATACGCATTGAAAAAATCACAGAGCTATCATATATTGGCACAATAGAGGAGAGGTTGGAACGGTTAGTACAACTTGATGAAGATTGGTTTGTCGCAGCATTCCATTAGCAGGTTCAAAAATCCAGAGAGAAGGCATGGAATGATTGAAACATTAAACATAATAAGTTTCAAGTTGGAGATTTGGTACTACTTTATGAAAACAAGTATATGAAACATCCATGGAAGTTTTGAATGCACTGGTTAGGACCTTATGTGATTCAAAAACTAACAAAGACAGGTGTTGTGCTATTGGAAACCTTGAATGGAGAATTCTTGGAAGGAATGTTGAATGGAATTCAGCTGAAACTCTATAGAGATGGTCGATAGGCTGCACAATAATTTGGGTTGCACCAAAACACTTGTATTATAGTAGTTGTATCATAGTAGGCAAGAAAAAGAAGGAAAAACAAATAAAAAGTAGATATAGGGTAAACAAAAAGAGTGTTAAAATACTAAGGCATAAGAATGTGTGCAAAACGAATCATCATCACACATCAACATAGCACTCTGCCAAAATAGGAGATGAGACACAAACGAGATAGACTAGGATGCATATAGATAAAACAACAATAATCCAATGCACAATTGGGAAATGACAAGAACATTAAAAGTGTTAAAGAACGGAAATGATAGCTAGAAAACATGAGTGACAGGTCATAAAATCATCCTATAAGTCTTAAATGGGAAAATCCTCCAGAAATCATGACAGATCGACAATATGAGGAATAAATCACCTGGTGGAGTTAGTAATAAAGAATCATTTAGTTAAACAACTCATCAACCACAGTGGAAGATTGGGAAAGTTAGTTAAGGTAGGATGAGACATGTACAATTGGCTCGAAAGAAAAAAACAACAGGAAGTTGTCAAGTCTAAACCATTGTTACAGGTGAGCAGGACCAAATAGAGAAAACCATAGAAAATTGGAGAACATAGTCGAGCCATCAAATCCGAGCTACAACGACCCGCCAAGAGACACTGAGCTAAGTATAGGAATCAATCACAGGAAATAAATGACACCATCGAGAGTTGGAGGACCATCTACAATAGTGAAAAAACAACTGAAACAAAAAGAAGTAGTCCAAAAGTTGTATAAGAAAATTCCAATAGTTCCCCTATTAGTCGAAGTGACTATGGAGGAACAAGTGCAGAATATCAATGAATTTATTTAGGGCTTATGATCACATATAGAATATTTAAAACTAAAGAGCATGCCAGGATTTTCCCCAGAAGATTGAGGGCGAATGCACGGATATTTGTGAGGATAATGTGCAGGTGTGGACATAGTTGGTACAAGACTCAGAGATGAAGGCCATAGAGGCCAAGCTAAGAGAGGCACAAGAAAAGGTACATCAAGAAAAAAAAAGGGAGGCTGCACTACCACCAATAGCATGCATGTCAGCCATTCTATCTCAATGACATGCATGGGTATAAGTTGAGAAAATGAGGGATCAACAAAAGATCCTGCAACAGAGTCTCGGACCACTGCAAGAAGAGGAATTGTGGGTAATTGGATATTTGGCTACGTTGCAGGGTAGGGTAAAGAAAGAAACATTGGAAGCAAAGAGAAAACTTATAAAATTGACTGTGCAAGGAATAGAGGAGATAAGAACAAAAAAATCCATAATCATCAAAGAGGTCGAGGGGGAAAAAACAACCTCTCAAAATTCATTTTGACATGGAAGAGTAGGAAACAGGTCTGAGTGGCTTGGGACGAGCCACATGTGAGTGTTGGAGGCCTGTTGGACAAGCAGTATTGAAAATAGTTTTTTCAATTTTGATAAAGTTTTGAGGAAAAATCCTAAGTATATGAAAAGTGTGCGGAGGAAGAAGGAAATATAGAGGGCATGCAACTAAGGCGCATCCAGCAGGAAAGTGCATAGAAGGAGAAAAGTGTGCAAAAGAAAAACAATGTGTAGCTCGAAGAATAAGGCTAAAAGAATAAAACAAGGAAATAAAGCATAACAGGAGAATGATAGCTTGACATTACAGAAATAGAAGAATAACAAAAAATCAACATGAAGGATGAAAAGTAGAAGAAAGGCATCAAACAACCAGTTAACTGAGCTAGCTAGGCATTGTAATGGGATAATTTTGGGATGAATAGATTAGGGTTCTTAGCCCTAGATTTTGGTATAAATATGTAACGGGTTGGGATATTAGGGGTTGGTTCAACTAGGTATTAAGCTGATGAAGTATGGTTATGATATATTAGGTTATGTTACATTCTGATTGATACTGAGTTCTAGAGTTCTTGAATGTAGCAGTCGATGGTTGAGA
>JZKD02S2063990.1:343447-362503 GCA_000966675.3 Picea glauca
AGATATGTCGTAGCAACAAATGAAATTCACAATGTTGAAAAATGGCCCTAAAAATTGCATGTAGAATTCCTCAATGCCAATGATAAATTACACTGATTTACCCATTCAAATTTCAGTGGCGACATTGAGGAATTTCACTGAGAATAGGTGAGTGAATCACATAGTTGAGGAGTGAATATTTCCAATGTCCTCCATGAAATTCTCAACAACAAATTGATTTGCAAATTGATTGGGCATATTGGCAATTCAAGATGCTCAAATTCGTGTAGCGTAAGTGATAGCTAAGGATGTTTAGAGGGGCACATGCTAGTAAATTGAACCACAATAAAATCCCCCAGAATATGATATTTCACCTACATTTAAGAATCTCTAGATCAAACAATGATATGAGAGAAACAAATACTTAGCAGAGAGAAAACATTCTTGCAACAAAATGTTTCTTTAGAAAATGTTAGGCTGTGATACCATGATAGATTTAGGAATGAAACCAAGATATGGAATCAAATTTAGCATAAGCTATAGATATTAGATTGCAGTGGTTATGAAACCACCAAAGATTAAGAGTTTAAAAAAGAGAAATAGATCGAGGAATGGAACTCAATATAATTGTAATGGCATCACTCTTCTCTATATTCATCAATCAATTCACTAACTGAAAAGAAATACAATTTGTTCAATAAAAAAATAATGACCTAATTTTATAGATTTGTGAAACATGAAAAAATAATCTATGCATGCCATTAATTTCTCCATAAAGTAAGGAAAAAAAGACAATTAATATTAACATGCATGATGGTGCTAAAGTTGAGTGCTAACATGTACCAACATTCAACATGCTCCAAAATATCTAAGAAACCTTGATGTATCCAAGAAAAGAGAGATAAAGTATAAAGAGAGAGATAGACAAGTGTGCTCTACTCCTCACATCTCTAACACAATATGATGAAGTGGTATTGAGTTATGAAAAGACTCTCTCCTTCCTCTACATATATGAGAGGTAAGGGAGTCCAACACTACATATGTGGGGCTAAACGGTTACAATAAACTTACAAAGCCACAAGTAGTCTCACACATGTGAGACGTTGCACTCCAAGGGTACACATGTCAAGATCCAAGCTGATGTCTTACACAAGCAAGGATCCAATGCAAGGGCACTCCATGAAATGTGTCAAACGCTCCTCCTCCAAGCCTCCAAGGACTCAAATGTTCCTCCTAATCCATGTCTGCTATTGGTTCCACTACCCTTGCATGAACTTATCCCAGCACATACATCCCCAAGATGACTCCATGCATCCATGAAAGCATCCAAACTACCACATTCTATCTAGGGTTCAATGCCCTCATCTTGAATGCCAAATGTTATTCCTCCGATGTAGGGTGTTCTCCAAACAAGTAACCTCCTCCATGTGGCTAGCATGTAGAATGATCACTAGGTGGATTAGAGATCTTTAATGCTCCAAGGAAGAATGTCATGCAAGCATCCAATTGAGGTTAAACAACCACTAAACATAGATAATTTTAGCGGCTAAATTTCACAAATGGGATAATTTCCACGTTTTTTCCCAAAAAAAGATTTGCCAATTTCCATTTTTTATAAAAACGATTAGCCCAAATTCCATAGAATAAAACTATTTTACGTTAAAAATCGTCAAAATTTTATAGATAGTATATAAAATCCTTAGAAATTTGAATATTTTTACAAAACTATCGCCAAACATTTTACATTTTCCATATTAAGGGGTAATATTATCCCATGTTTCTACATTTTAATATAAATTTCCATCCTTAAAATCATCCCCGCCACTGAATAAGCCACCTCCAATGTGCAAATCCACCACGAACAATCCAAGGGATAATCATACACCATGTACCCGAAATATTTGTGAAGAACCCCCAAACATGGTGTAAACACTTTCAGAGTAACCACAATAGATAACAAGGTGAGTATATCCTTTAGATACATTTTTATCAAAAAATATCCCTATTAAAGTCTTTCATGGAGATCCAAAATATGGTTCATCAGAGCATTTTCCATTAAACCTAAATATTTTGTTTTCTTACCTTAACACATCTTTAACACTTATTTACCCTTCAAACATCTATATTGATCTTTACCTTCACAATATTGCATGTCACGATATCCTTATAAAGAGTGTCCTCCTCCTTTGGATGACCTCTAACATGATAGAACTCATAATCAAAACCTTTGACTTCTTTTGCAATAGTACGTAAGCTATTGACAAGAGAGATTTCAAAGCAAGTTATTAAAAAAAAGGGACAAGAGTTACCTTTTTTTCAAGTATCTAAGAATAAATCTCACCAATACTAAAGTTTGACAAAGGTGATTTACTCAACACATGTGAAATCGTGTCAGGTATTCTCCTCTACCTATATTCTACAATCCACCTCTACATCTAGTGACATGTGAAATGAGATCTGATCCAAACCCTATTTCGTTAAGCCTTTCCTTCATATCATTGTCAAAGGTAGTGAGGGTTATTTTAGTGTCATCCATGAAACTTGAACCTTGTCTATTCTACACCCTAGATGCCACTCAAAGAGCTAAGGTCCCATCCCTCGTTTGAAGATTAAGTCCTCCCCTTTGGGACCCAGTTGGTTCTGGAGTTGAACCTGAGCCAAACTAAAATCAAAGACCTCAAACCAAACTTCATCTTGAAGTAATGTGCTTGAACCATTTGAGTTAACTCATTGGACTTTTCTAAAATTATAAAGAACATGGATATTCATCTTGAAGCAATGTGCTTGAACCAATTGAGTTAACTCATTTGACTTTTCTTTTTCTAAAATTATAAAGAACATGGAGATGAGCTTTAATCCACTTATGTGTCACAATTATATATATATATATATATATATATATATATATAAATTTAATCCATTAATGATTGAAAATGAAGGAGCTTTTCACTAATAAATTAGGTTCAATTCCTCACGTATAACAAATCCATTTACAAATAATTCAACCATACTGAACAATATCCACTTATAAATAATAATAAAAAACTAAACATCACCAACTAAACACTCACTCTAAACATAGGCAAGAAACGACATTACATTAGGACACCTCAACTAATTAACAACCCCTTGACTAGGAGAGGCATTCCTACATAAGTATTTAAGTGATTTGATGTAGTGGTAGTTGGTGGGCATAGTATGACATGTACAAAAAATTTTTTGCAGTTGGATGTGACATTGGGAAAATACACTATGATATATGACTTTTATGTAGTTGAGCTAGCATACATTGATATCATATTGGGGGTTCAATTGCTTGTTTCCTTAGGAAAACATTATGTCAACTACCAAGCAATAGAGATAGAGTTTAGGGTAGTGAATGGTAGGAAGGTGGTGCTAAGGGGCATGTCCAATGGTGCTTCTAGGATTGTTTCAACCAAACATATAGAGGGTATATTTAGGAACAGAGACGTAGCTTGCACAAAATAGTGTCTAATTACATCTAATAAGTATTCATATAGTAGCCAACTTTATCATGCAAACATCCGGTCATTGTTGATAAAACATGATCAGATTTTTGGAGAGATTCCTCCAGGGAGACCTCCTAATAGAGGATTTGACCACACCATTGAGTTGGAAGAAGGGGCCAAACCCATGATCACTACTCCTTGTAGAAACCAAAATAAGTTCAAGGATGAGATATAAAAGGTGATAAAGGAGTTGTTGGAGATGGGACATACCATGCCTAGTTCCAATCCCATTCGCTTCATCGGTGGTTTTGGTTCAGAAAAAGGATGGTACTATGAGAATGTTCATTGATTATCGGGCCCTGAATAAGAATACCATTAAAAACAGGTACCCCATTCCCATGATCGACAAGTTGTTTGATGAGTTGCATGGGGACATATACTTTTCAAATATTGATATTCGATCAGGCTATCATCAGATCAGGATCAAGGAGCATGATGTACATAAGAATGATTTCAGGTGTCATTATGGGCACTATGATTTTTCGTTCATGCCGTTTGGGTTGACTAATGTACCTACCACTTTTCAGTTGTGCATGAACCACATCTTCAACAAGCAGTTGCGGAAGTTCCCATTGGTTTTCTTTGATGAAATCATTATTTACAACAAGAAATTGGAGGATCACTTGAGGCATTTGGAGGAGATATTGGGCATTATGGGGGAGAAATCATTGTATGCCAAGGCATCAAAATGTGAGTTTCGCATGACATAGATTATTTACTTGGGCCTGTGATCAATGCACAAGGTGTAAAGGTACATTAGGAGAAGATCCATGCCATATTGGATTGGCCCATGTGTAGTTCCCTTACAAAGTTGTGGGGATTCTTTGGATTATCTAACTACTACAAGAACTTTGTTAAGATATTTTCATAGTTGGGGGAAACCATTGACAGGGTAATTCAAGTGGACATAGGAGTCACAATAGGAATTTGATAGGCTCAAGTAGTTGATGAGAACTTGTCCAAAATTGGTGCTTCATGATTTCATTCAACCCTTTGTACTTGAGTGTGATGCATTAGGTGAAGGTATAGGGGCCATTTTGATGTAGAAAAAACATCTGATATCCTTTGATATTAGGAAGCTCAAACAACTAGAGAGACTCTACTCCATTAATGAAAAGAAGATGCTTTCCATTATGCATGCTTTGGCAAAGTTCAGGTAGTATTTGGTAGGTGGTTGATTCATGGTTAGGACTGACCACAACAGTTTGTGTTATTTCCTAGAGAAGAAGGATCTGAATGAGAGGCATTAGAAATGGGTGAGAAAGATACATGCATATGAATTTGACATTGAAGATGTGAAGGGAAAGAAAAAAATTGTTCTTGATTCCCTTTCTAGGAAACCGACAGTATGTTCTCTCATGGGATATTTCGGCTGATTGGAAATCACACCTTCTAGTGGAATATTCCAAAAATCAGTTTTCTTGTGAGTTGATGGATGGTCACATTCAGTATGATAGGTACATAGTAGTGGATGGTATCATTTTATACAAGGAAATAATATACTTAGTTCCTAATTCCACACTCAAGGAGAATATTTGGAGGGATACTCATGACACACCATTGGCAAGGCACCATGGTTACTTCAAAACCTATAGGACGATACAAGAGAGGTTCTCATGGAAGGGCCTAAAGGATGATGTGTTGTGGCATGTGAGGGAGTGTATGAATTATTGGCTGAACAATTCAGAGTATACTCATCTGATAGAATTATTGCAACCCTTACCCATTCCAGAGAAAAAATGGGAGAGTGTGTCGATGGATTTCATCACAGGTCTACCGAAGGTGCAAGGAAGGGATTGAATTTATGTAGTGGTTGATTGGTTAACCAAGTTGGCACTCTTCTTTGTGATTCCATTAGAGTATAAAGTGGCACAGTTGGCATAATATTTTTTCAGGGAGGTGTTTAGACTCCATGGGTTGCCTAGGTACATTTTCAGTGCTCGGGACAACATGTTTCTTAGTGAATTTTGGAAGGATATGTTCATATTGTTTGACATATATTTGACTCCTAGTACCAGTTCTAACCCCCAAACAAATGGCCAGACAAAGATTATGAATAAATGGGTTGAGGGGTATCTACCCAACTATGTTTTAGGACAATAAAGCACATGGATTAAATGTTTGCATATGGGAGAGCATTGTTATAAATCCACTTACCATATGTCCATTGGCATGATCCCATTCTAAGAATTGTATGACTATGATTTTCCTTCATTTGTGGATTTTTCATTTGGGGATAACAAGGTTCCAAAAGCTAAGGATTGGATACAAGAGAACCATGACATCCTTAAGGCCCTTAAGGAGAACTTGTAGACAACCCATAACCAACAACAAATGTATGCAAACAGGAACATGGTTGAACATAGTTTTGAGGAAGGATACTTGGCCTTCCTGAGGTTTCAACCATACAAATAATATTCATTGAAGAAAAGTGGTGCAGAAAAGTTAAAACCCCATATTTATGGTCTATACACGGTGGTTCAGAGAGTTGGGAAAATAGCTTATGAGCTTGAGCTTCTAGAGGGGAGTAAGATTCACAACATCTTTTATGTGTTGTGCCTAAAAAAGGAATTAGGGCAATAGGTCACCACTTCAATAGAGTTACTCTTGCTAGATGAGGATGGGAAATTGGTATTGATTTCTGAGGATATTTTTGATGTTATGGAGAGGATATTAAGGAGCAGGGTGATCAGAGAGTTCCTTATTGGGTGGAGAGACTTGCTAGTAGAAGATGCTACATGGGAGGGAGATAAATTTTTATAACATTCTAATTTGTAGTTGCTTGAGGGAAAGCACTCTGAATAAGGGAGGACTGTAATGTCCCTTTCTAGGTGTTCTCCCTTGGAGGACGACTTAGTAGCCTACTTGATTCCCGTAGGCTATAGTCGATAAAAAAAGGGAATTAATGGATTAATTATTTAATGTAATTTGGAGGAAAAAGTAGCATTATAAAGTGACGTTGAGTAATTAAATGAAAAAAAGGTGTGATAAAGTGACTTTAGAAGATATATTAAAGGTGAATTAAAAATTCATTTTATAATTTTTAATTGAGAGAAAGAAAAAAAGTAAAAAGGGCATATAGGTGAGATAGGGGCTCATTTCTCTCATTCTTGATCATTTTTACAAAAATCGTTTTGGAGAGACCTCTTATGGTTTACTAGGGGTTTTGGAGAAAAACCCTTATTGAGAATTGGTTTTGGTGGTGAAATATTCCACCCTAGTTTATTGGTAGGAGGAATCACTGAGATTTCTCATAGGTTTTCATTGCAGCAGAAGGAATATTCATATTTGGTTAGATTGAGGGAATTGATAAAGTTTTGTGGTGATTGTGGCAGCTAAATCCTCCATTTCCAAAATGTGTTGTTTCTAGAGGGTAGGTGCACCTCTTATGTGCAGATCGAAGGGTTTAGGGAAGATATAACCTCCACCTAATAGTTTAGGTGGTTGGAAAGGAGAGGTTTCATCATTTATAACAACTCGTGGCATATGAAGAGGGTCGATTTGCTGTTGATATATTTCAAAAGGAGGATCGTACCCTATTTGGATAGCTCGTGGGAACCCAAGAAATGGTTGTACAAGTATTCACAAGCATAAAACAATTGCTTACAGGAGCTGCTTCTACTTAACTCAGTTGATTAGCACATTTTTCCATTTCACTGTTGTTATGGGTGTATCTTGGATACCGGAAATACAACAGATTCTTAGACATTAGTTGTTGTCCAAGCATGCCATCTATAGGTCAGAAAAAAAAGGTTAAATAAACTATATTATGTTGTTGAGTTTACTCTGTTGTTGTAATTTGGAATGAACTATTGGCATTTTTTAATGTGATCTCTATTTTATTTATATTGAATGTCAATAAATTCTTGTGTGCCAAAATCAATGCATTTCTACTATGAACTATTTGTCAAAATATGTGTACCAACTAGACAATAAAACCTTATCAACAATAATACGATATATCAGTTATGAACTGTTTGACCAGAGAGTTGAACCAAATCAACAATAAAATATTCCGACAATACATATAAAATCATATAAACAGTTAGGATGAGATTCTATAGTGGTATTTGAGCATGTTGGAAAACGGTTTGATGAAATTCATGAAGCACATAACTAGAAAAACATAACAACAATAAACCAAAAATTATATCAGCAATAAGGAGGGTTATTACATGGGGTTGAGAATCCAGTAGCCCTTATCCTCATTGAGATATCCCATGGAAATGTAAGATTGGATTTGATGATCTAATGCCTTGCATTTATTTGTAGGAATGTAATCCTATGCTTGAGAAACAAACACTCTAAAGTGTTTGACTATGGGTTTCTAAAAACTTCAAGCTTCAAAAGGAGTGATTCCCTTCAATTCTTTATGGTTAACCCAGTTTTGGATGTAACAAGCATAATTAATGGCTTCTTCCTAGAACTTTGGCTCAAGAGATCAAGGTTGTATCATGGAATATGTCATTTTATTTTGAGATATGTTCTTTCATTCAACCACATCATTTTTCTAAGGAGTGTATGGGACAATACTATGTAATTCAATGCCTTCAAAAGAATATGAATTCTGAAAGTTGTTCACATAATCCCCCCATTGTCTTTACATAGAATTTTAATGGTATTCCCGATTGTTTCTCGGTAAGTGATTTGAAGTCCTAAAAGTGCTCAAACACCTATGTTTTTTTCTAAAGAAAGTATAACTTGGTATACCTTGAATCATCATCAATGAAGGTTAAGGAATATTTGGTTCTATTGATCGAAGGATGATGGAATGAATCCATTAGATCACTATGAGAAAGATATATAACTTTTGTATCTCTCTACACTTTTCCTTTGTCAAAATTATCCTCTGGATTCTTTACAAATATTCATCCTTGACATACACCATAAAAAATGTTGACATTTGGTAACCTTGTTAGCATGCTCTACTCAATAAGCTATTGAAAATAACAGTAATTGGGATGGCCAAACCGCTCATGCCACAATCTACTCACCTCATTTGAATGAGTGAGAAGTATAATATATCGAGACTTGGGAATGAAGTGAGAGAAAAGATACATCCTAGAATGATGATAAGCTTTACCAACAACAATTTTAGCACCATTTGTCATCTCAGTAATGACTAGGGAATTGGTTGTGAACTCAACTTTATTACCTGGAATAGAATAAGTAATATGGGATATAGAGAAGAGTTTGGTTAACAATGAAGACACATGAAGAACATTCTGAAATATTTTGTTAGCCACATCAATAGATCTCGACCACAGACCTCAAAAGGAGTATTACCCCCCATTAATATAGTTGGGATAGTACAAGGATCCAAAGATGAAAAGTCACCTTTACATGAAGCCATATTAACTAATGCACGTGATTCAAGTACCCATGAAGAAGGCTAAGATTCAACTGCTACAAGTGCTAGAGCTAGGTCCTTGATTTTCCCTTTTCCTTCCTGTGCCTATGAAGACTACTCTACTAATGAACTTTGCTTGAAAAAATTAGGCACCTTTATATTCTTCTTCTTGAGAAGATGAGTAAGATTATCCAAATGTTTTTTCATGCAATTGTGTTCAGTGTGCTTGATCTTATTGAAATAGGCACACTTGGCCCTTCTAGTCATAGGTTTTTTACCCTTCAAACGAGAGATCTCAGAAAAAAATTGGATTTTTGTACATTCTTCTAGTTAAGTCCCCTTTTATTTCTATTTCTTATCTTTTTCTAGATATTTTTCAAGGCTAGTGAGGACTCACTAGTGCCCTAATTGATAGTATGTTAGTGTTATTTTGACTACTTTAAATAACACATCTGTGTAATCTTATCTTGCTCCCTGGTCAATGTAGCAAAAAAATCATCAAGGTATGGCATATTCTAAGTAGTTCCAAGAGTGTTCTTGGTGGCATGGAATGTGGAAATTAAAACATAGTAATTAGGTCCAAGTTTGTTAAGAATATACATAGTAAGTTTTTTTTCCTCCTTGTCAATCCCACACAACTTCAACTGCATCATCATGGATTTCAATTTGGTGAGAAAGTTATGGATGGTGTCAAAACTACTCGGGCTCAAGATGATGATCTCATTATATAGATGTTGTCGTCTTAACGCTTATTGCTTCCTGTTGGACATGTAGTCTTGAAAACATGCAGTATATGAAAAGTGCATGGAGGAAGAAGGAAAGCTAGAGAGCACACAACTAAGGTGCATCCAGCAGGAGAGTGCGTAGAAGGAGGAAAGTGTGAAAAAGGAAGACAACGTCCAACTCAATGAATAAAGCAAGAAAATAAAGCATAATAGGAGAATGAAAACCCGACATTCCAGAAATAGAGGAACAACAGAAAATAAACATGAAGGATGAAAAGAAGAAGAAAGGCATCGAACAACCAGTTAGTTGAGTTGGCCATGCATTTTAATGGGATAATTTTGGGATGAATATATTAGGGTTTTTAGCCCTAGATTTTGGTATAAATATGTAATGGGTTGGCAGATTAGGGGTTGGTTCATCTAGGTATTATAATGTTGAAGTCTGGTTACGATAGATTAGGTTATGTTATAGTCTGATTGATACTGGGTTCCATATTTCTTGAATGTAACAGTCTATGGTCGAGAAGGATGAATAAAGGATTGATAAAGATATGTTACAAAATACTGTGTTGTCCTTGTTTATGTGTTTGAACATGGATACTATTTGCATGCATCGTAGAATAGATTCATATGATAGTTAAGTATGGTGAAATGATTCATGACTGTGATAGTAATAAATCTATATAGTAATATGGAACATGATAAGTATGGGAATCTGAGTCATGAGATAATAACTAAACATAACAGAGTTACGCACACAACATAATAAGGAGAATGAACAGAATGTTTTCCTCCCATTCCCTTACTACTGTAGAAATATGGTTTTTGCAGTCCCCATAGATACCTTGGGTGAGACTTCATCTACGCATGATTCAGATTATTTTCGGCACGAAATGAGAGCGGAGATATAATAAAGAAATGCACAGAGATATCGCAGACATCCAATAATATAACATAAATGTATCAGACATGCAACCATAAACATAGATATACAGTAATACATGATTTCTATTAATGAAAGAAATGTACAGAGATTGTAAAAATACAGAGTGAAAGAATCACTGGAATGGTGGCATCTTATCTCTGAGAAGAGATGTGATGGCTACTCGCATTCGCAAGAATATGATTACAATGAGGCTCTGAAGGAATTTTTACAATAAAAAGGAATGCCAAAAACCCTAGACATCCAAAAACCTAACCCTAGGAGATGAAGCGCCAAAAGTCATGGGGGGGCCGTTTGGGTAAGTTAGTACGTCAACTTCCCGGGGTCGTAACTTTTGCATACGATCTCCATTTTAGCCGCATGATAGCCCGTTGGAAAGGTATCGTAGAGGAGATTAATTTTAGGGGAAATATAAAAGGAACTTCCATATTTCTCCCCTTTTTCCCAAAAACGTCGTTTAGGGCCTCAAAATGGCCCTGAAAGTTAAAAACTACTAAAAATAGTAAATTACCAAAATTGCCAGAAAACTGTTTTGAGCCAATTGGAAAAGGTGGGTGGCCACCGATATCCACCTAGATCAACACAAGTAGGTGATTTCGAAAGGGCTGGTGTTTGGTGGGTTTTTTTGGTCTTATATAAACCAAACCTTGTGTCTTACAACTCGTGCACAAAACATCACCAACAAATGGTTCTGTTGCTGGGACCGAGACTTTATGATTAAGGGGATGTTTTGGAGGCCAACTAATCAGGAGATATTAGAATGGTTGGAAAGGAAGGAACGAGAATTCAAACGAAAAGAGAACAAGAATCCTCAGATGAGTGACAAGTAATGGTTGCAAAAGTATGTGTTCACAGATCTACATGAAATTTTCTTTGGTGAGTTTCTAGTTATTTTGACAGAGTGGCTAGAAAGATTAGTGGAGAAAACTGGAAGGTTCAATGCCACAACACCAAGAAATTGGACTCCGGAATTGGTAAGGAAACTGAATTATGTAAGTAACCCAACTACTCGAGCAATTGCTTTTTGGTTGGATAGTGTACTAGGTGGTTATGTTACAAAGTTTAGAGTAGATTGTATTCAAGCATACTGTGTTACAGAAAGGGAATTTTCCAAAGGTCCGCGCGGGAGGTTCTTGAAATCATTGAATACACGGATAAATATGCTATTGTATCAAAATCACGTGATCATAATGAAATCTTATTGATAAGGGGTTCATACACATAGGGGAACCAGGGGATGATAGAAGGATCGTCTGAGAGAAGGAAAGAAGCAATGAAAGAGGCAGGGAGGGACTAAGGATGTAAGAATAATATATACCAGAGGAATGAAACGAGTTTGGAGAGTTGCACAGAGGGAGGAGGTACAAGAGGCAAAAGACTGAGTCTGAGAGAAGAGAGCCATGCAGTGGGACATATGAGAGAGAACCTTGTACACTAGTCTGAATCATGGAGGTACCATACCTAGGGGGAGAAGAAGAGGATTTCCATATCATTTTGATAATATAAGATTCAACAAATCCTACTAATACATGATCCTACATCGAATCCACGACCCCATGTGCATCACCACAATCGGAAGTAATGTTTGTATATTTTTCAAAAGCAATTGTAGTTAGCCAAGGAGGACCGAGTAGTAGCAGTCAAAATAGTGGCAGTAGTGCACAAAGTTAGAATCAGATTCAACCAACATCACCAAGAGGTGGGACTGCATAGAACAACATGGTCGGGGTGGATAATACTCTTAGGTTTCCCAAGTTCCAAGGAATTGAGTCAGAGGACCCATAATAACACTTGTTTGCGTGTGAGACAATTTGGGCCGCAAGGAACATACACAATGAAGTTGTCAATATTAGGCAGTTAGCGAGAACATTTAGAGGTCGTGCACTAGTATGGTATATGAAGATACAAAGAACCACGCCTATAGGACAGGATAGGCCATTGGAAAATATTAAGAAAGCACTTGATCTAGATTTATTTTTGGAACGAAATGAAAGTAGAGAAATTACAATGAAATGCTCATGGAAATTTCTAGAAACATTGAAATACAACGATACTTGATTTCTATTAATGAAAGAATTGTAAAGAGACTGTAAAAATATAGAGTGTGAGACTCGCTAGAATTGTGGCATCGTTATCTTTGATAAGAGATGTGATGAATACACTCATTTTCTAGAAGATGATTACAATGAGGCTCTAAAGGCCTTTTTATGATAAACAAGAATTCCAAAACCCTAGACATCCAAAAACCTAACCCTTGGAGATGAAACGCCAAAAGTCATGTGGGCCTCATTTGGGTAAGTTATTACATTAACTGCTCGGGGTTGTAATTTTTGCATACGGTCTCCATTTTAGGCGTGTGATAGGCCGTTGGAAAGGTCTTTTCGAGAACTACACATTACACCAACAAAATTTGACTCCATCTATAGTTTTACCGTGGTGAGCCAAAAAAACATTGTTTAGGGGCCCAAAACGACCCTAGAAGTACAACAAGATGTGTTGACATGAAAACATACAAAATAATCTAGTTGGATTAGGTGGGAGGCCACCAATATCCACCTCGAAGATTTATAGGATTCAAACAACCTCGGAAGTGTAGAACCCACAATTACAAAGAAGTACAAAAGAACATGTTGTACTAAAAAATGACAAGAGAAGCTAGTTGGAATAGGTGGGTGGCCACTAATATCCACCTAGATCAATCCTCCCCCCTTAGGAATTAATGGTATCCATTGCGTTGAGTGCCCAGGGAAGAGGGGGAAGCATTTCCTAAATCTGAATCTTGGTGAGCTACGTGCCTTGTTGAAGAAGTTATGGTTATTGGCTTGTGGAAGACTGTCACAAACCTGTTGCTGGAGGGGTTGAATGTGTTCGACCAACCTGTTTTCTCTAGGTTGGATGGGGTATTGTGTAGGCACCATTTTAGGTGAAGAAACAATATCTTCTGTCTCTTTGAAAATCTGTTTTTGCTGTAAAGAAGGTGTTGAGGCTGCAGTGGTTGTAGTGGTATTATGTAATCCTTTGAACATACTGTGAAGAGGATGAATTTTGAAGTATGAGATATTACCTTGCGGTTCTATTTTGGTGGACCAGTAGTCGGAACTACCTTTGGTATCTTGTAGATATTGGTGGATATTGGTGGCCACCGACCTGTTCCAACTGGCTCCTCTTGTTAGTTTTTATTACAACACGTTATTTTGTACTTCTTTGTAATTGTGGGTTATACACTTATAGGGCTGTCTAAATCCCTACACATCTTACAGGTGGATACTGGTGGCCTCCCACCTAATCCAACAGGCTTATTTTATATGTTTTCATGTCAACACATCTTGTTGTCCTTCCAGGGCCGTTTTGGGCCTCAAAACAATGTTTTTTTGGCTTGACACAATCAAACTATAGACATAGTTAGAGTTTGATGATGTAATGCATAGTTATCGAAAATACCTTTCCAACGGGCTATCACGCACATAAAAAAAATATCATATGCAAAAGTTATGACCCCGGGAAGTTAATGTACTAACTTACCCAAACGAGGCCCACATGAATTTTGGTGTTTCTTCCAATAGGGTTAGGTTTTTGGATGTCTAGGGTTTTGGAATTCCTGTTTATCATAAGAAGGCCTTTAGAGCCTCATTCTAATAATCTTTTGGCGAATGAGTGTAGCTGTCACATCTCTTCTCAGAGATAAAGTTGCCACCAGTCTAGTGAGTCTTGAACTGTATTGTTACAATCTCTTTACAATTCTTTCATTAATAGAAATCAAGTATTGTTGTGTTTCTCTATTTTTGGAATTTTCCATGAGCATTTCAATGTAATTTCTCTACTTTCATTTTCTTTCGAAAATAAATCCAGATCACTGGTATAAGAGCAGGTTTCTCTTGATCGTTTTTCAGCGCATGTCCCCGACAAGGTCCGAGTATAGCCAGTTGGGTCTCAAGTTTTTCTCTCTTGATGAAAATCACCCTCACACGCCCAAGAAACCCTCGATGGTGGCAGAAAATAAATACGACGAAGAAGAATAATCTATTAACCTATTGCTTGTGCAAGCTCTCACGCGATAGAGGGAAGAACTGATGGATAATTTTGCACACATTCTTCAACACCTATCGATAGAAATAGACACATCTTCATCAAGTGACCATTTTGGAGGAACCTCTCCTTTCAAGGTACAAGTTAATTTTGATATTCCTATATTTGAAGGTCAGATAGATGCAGATGCCCTAAAAAAATGGTTAAATCTATTAGAAGGTTATAACTCTGTTCAAAAATTTTCTGACAAGGAAAAGATCACCTTCTCACTCCTCAAGTCTCTCCCCCATGTCAAACATTAGTGGGAAACTTACTGGGAGCAAGGTTCCACAGAGGAATTTGGAATATATTGGGTTGAGCCATCTTGGTATTTTTTTGTGGATGCGGTCAAAGAACAATACTATCATATTGATAAATATGAAGACCAGTACATGAGATGGACCACACTACGACAAGAGAATAGCCATACAGTGCAAGAGTTCACAAATACTTTCCATACCTTGCGCACCAAGTTGGGTATCAAAGACTCCGAGCGACATATGGTTATGAAATACCATGGGGCTCTGCATAGTTACATCCAAACCGAAATGGATTTCCTAAACATCTCATCATTGGGAGCTTCCTATCAATATGTTGTCAAAATTGAGCAAAAAAATAGGCACCAAAACAAATGGGAATTCAGGTCTGCAAATCTGCAACAACCAAAGCATGGTAAATATGACCCTAACCAAAAACCTCCAGACAACCAGTCCAAGACATAGGAAAAAAAGGGTAAAGTAAAGACAAATAATGACACTAGGAAGTGGTGTGACTTCCACAAAATCCCCTAGCACAACTCCAATGTATTTCGCTGGAAACAATCATTGGTGGTCGAGGTCAAAGACACGGAGCCAAACCCGGGTTCAAAATCCGATCCAAAAAATATTGAAAACATACAAAATAAGTCAGTTGGATTAGGTGGGAGGCCACCAATATCCACTTGGAACATGTATAGGGCTTCAGACAACCCCAAAAGTGTAGAACCCACAATTACAAAGAAGTACATAAGAACGTGTTGTACTAAAAACTGACAAGAGGAGCCAGTTGGAACAAGTGGGTGGCCACCAATATCCACCTGGATCAACATTGTTGAAGGAGTTCAAGAAGCCAAAGTCAGAGTTGAAGTACATCACACTGAATTGAAGGAGATCAAACAAGTACAAACAGAGTCAGTATGGGATTACAACCAGATATTTAAGGATGTGATGGGTAGATTAACTTTCCAAATCCCATATCAATAGCACCAAGAATGGCTTATTGCAGTGATTCTACCACACATTTGGAGGACATTGATCTAGCATAAGGTTCCGTTGCATACTGAGACACTAGATATTGTGATGAAACTAGAGTCATCTCTGGTGGGAGACAATGGAGGAATGGTGCAATTTCAGATGTAGTTGGATTCATTGACAAATCAATTAGTAGAACTAACAAAGGGAAAGTAGAAATGTGAGCAAGTATGGTGTACAAAATGTAGGATTGAAGGCTATCACAAGTATGAATTCCCAACATTCGCACAATATTTTGCAAAAGGAGCATCGAATCCATTGTCGGGAGGAGGATACTATGAGGTATGTAAAAAATGGGGTGATCACCCAACTAATATTCTACTACTACAAAAGTACCAGAGTATGCCAAAGAAATTGTTTTGTAATTTTTTCAAATATGCAGGACAAGAGGAGAAGGATTGTCATGAATTTGACTTAATGAGGGAGTGCACATATGAGATGTACATGATCCAGGAAGAAAATTCTACATCATAAGAGTGGGGTCCACAATACAACAATCAAAGAGGTTTCAATCAAGGGAACAAAGGAAACTTTGGCTGAGTTCGAGGTAGAGGGAATTTTGGAAGAGGAGGAAGAGGACCGATTATACGTTACAACTGTAATCAACTAGGAAACTTGGCCCACGACTGCTATAATCCATGTACGATGTGCACATATTTTAGAGCATTGGATCAATCGACATAAGATTTTCCCCAACTAGTTATGAAGTGGTAGGCTAGGGGAAACCAGAACTCGAATCTGAATCATAATGTGCAGATGGTATCAACCGAAAGATGCAATGAAGAACCTAGAGTAGCCATTGTTACATGCATAGGAGATAGAACATAGACTGATAGGACAGATGAAGGAATGCAGACAAAACAATGGGTAAGAAAGTCAACAGGGCCCATACCATACTTTGATCCTCAACAAGAAAAGGAGACATATCAAAGGCCAAGGAAAGAAGTACTTGGACTGGATTGGGGAGCATCAACATCAATGACACCTCATGAAGAAGATCACACAATACCAGAGAATCCAACGATGAAGGTAAATATGCTAACATAATTCTTGAGAAATTATTTAGAGATAATCAAAGATGAAAATGCATTGAGTACATTATATGACATGATTGATCACTTCACAAGGCAAAGAGAAAATCCTATTACACAAAGGATGGTAAATTATGTATTGTGTAGGAAGTGAACCAATGAAGATTTCAGATTCAGTGCACAAATTGGAGAGTATGATGTGGATAATATTATTTTATACTTAGGTTCTGATGTGAACATGTTACCTAAGAAGACATGGAAGCTGATAGGAAAACCCAAGTTGTTAAAGTCTCATGTTCATCTCAGGCTAGAGAATCAACACAAACTAGTTCCGATCGGCCTATTGAAAGGAGTACATGTGAACATAGATGGGGTGCGTAGCGTGGCAGACTTTGAATTTATTGAGATTGTGGATGACATTCAACCATATCCAACACTGATGGGACTGGAATGGGATTTCGATAACCAAGTGATCATCAAATTGAAGAGGAGGAGATGATATTTGAAGTTGGAGATTTGAGAGTTATCTCACCCTTGGACCCATCAGAAGGAAAGACATACATAAAAACAACAAGAGGGAATGACATTGACAATTTATATAACATGACTACACGGATGGAGGATTATGTCAACCCGAAAACATATGGTGCGTTGAGTTGGTGAAGTATCAATTCATGTGCGTTAGATTTAGAAGAAGGTCTAGAGCATTGGTAACAGAGAATGCACGAAGTGTCAACTAGATGATGTGCATGCATCACCTGATCCTTGCGTTGGATTGGAACAGAGCTACGTAATCTTCCCAGGTATGATGTATTAATTGATATAAGTATGCTTGTAAAATAATTTGAGTTGCAAGTACCCAAACAACAAAGGTTGTTAGCACTACATGTGGTATTAAAAGTGATGCCAACTAGATGGTGGGCTGCACACAGAGAGGGAATGAAAGATTGGTCACAATGCAGTCAACTAATGAAAATAAGTTTTGGCACTGAGGGAGAAAACATTGTGCATAAATATATAGGAGAGAGTGACCCAACAGGTCATGTGGAACAAAACATGGATTTGTGGGGTTTAGTCCCAGAGACAGAGTGGATGCACAAATTTATACACACACTGGAAACGATTCCAAAGAACTGGTATTTGGAGTTGGAAATGTGTAGGAAGACATCAAGATGGAAAGAACTGATCTAGAGGTTTAAAATCATGTTTACATTTGAGCATGAATCTCCATCTATAAATGAAACGATATAGGATATTCAGATGAAGATATTCTCGGAAGAAGAGACGATAGAGGTGATACCAGTATGCAGCGAGCACAGAGCCAAGATGACTGTACATGAGCTACTGAATGATATAATGTAGCCAAAGAAAAGTATGATGAAGAGGATCCCAGGAATGTACATATATATAATATATGAGGATAATGAGTCATAGAAGGACCAGAGCTGAAATCTGTCGCATATAGATGACCTATAAATATGCAGAGGGTAAACATCGGGATGACAAAGAATCCCAATTTTGTGTATAAATGGGACTATTGGAGTGAGGATAAAGTTGAGAAGATTGCAGACTTATTGGGAGAATAACATGACCTATTTCCAACAATTTTTTCAAAGATGAAGGGAATAGAAGGAGACTTAGGTGAGATGAAGATCCCATTGAAACCAGGAGCTAAGCTAGTGCGCAAGAGGTATTACAGAATAAATCTGAGGTATAAGGAGAAGGTAAAAGATGAAATATATAGGATGTTGGACGTAGGAATCATTGAACTAGTAGAAGAATCTGAGTGGATCAGTATGATGGTGGTGCAAGAAAAGAAGATAGGAGGAATCAGGATCTGTGTAGATCTAAGGAAGTTAAATTATTCATGCTTCAATGACCCATTTCCAACACCATTCATGGATGAAGTAGTGGAGAACGTGGGAGGCTAGGAAACTTACTCTTTTACATATGGATTCTTTGGGTAGCATCAGATAAAAATCGCACAGGAGGATCAACACAAGACCACTTTTGTGATAGAATGGGGAAATTATCAGTACATAGTTATGCCATTTGGATTGAAGAATGCCCCTGTGGTATTTTCCAGGGTAGTGGTTGTAGCATTCAAAGAGTTCATCCATAAGTTCCTAGAAGTCTACTTGGAT
>JZKD02S2063990.1:391525-410011 GCA_000966675.3 Picea glauca
TTGTCTGTCATCCTGTAGGACAGGCCAACAATCCTTTGTACATACATGCCATCTTTATTGCTGTACTTGCCATCAATGACAAGTATATGCTACCTGTTAATCATTTCCAACAGTTTAACCCTTTTTCAGGTCCAAGGGACTAAATTTGTGAAAAAAGGCCATTCTCCCTGGTTTTGGTTTATCTCTTTTTCAGGCCTTGGAGATTACTTATGAAAAAGGAAACCCCTTGGAGTCTTCTTTAATCCCTTTTCAGACTCCCTAAACAAGAAAAGATTGTCGAGTGACCTTGTTCCTTTCACACTCGTTAATTGGTCCAAAAAGAATATCTATTTGGCATAAGTTTAACCCTTTTTTCGGCCAATAGATTACCTAGGAAAAAAGTATTCCTCATGAGACATGTCTCGTAGGGAGAGTTCTCCTAAGTTATGTTTTATACTTTTTTGGGCTCAGGGCACTAAATTACGAAAAAGGTGGTGAGTACATATTTAAGATCTTTTCAAACTCCTTAAAATTGAAAATATAGTCGAGTGATCTTGTCTCTTTCACACTCCTTAAAATGTCGACCATAGGCCTCAAAAGTGTCAATAATACATCTCCGAGATTAATCCCTCAATACATATGGGAGACACAAAAAGGTGCCCTCGACACACATAATTTCCAACTCTACTCTAATCTCTAGGCCTATTGGCCCTAGTATAATAGACAACTATGTGAGTCTATGGATGGCGGAATATCCTCAATATTCTCCAGGGGCACACCATGGGTGAGGGATGCCATGTTCTTCTCTACCTGCCTTAGGACCCTCTCATCCTCTACTGATGATGGCCTTGCCTCTGCTAAGAATCCTCCCAATTGGATCTGCTCTCGCAAATGATGCTGAGTATGAGGGAAGTTTGTTGGTTGTACTTTCCCCACATATGTACATAACAAATTGGAAGTTAGTATTGTGACGTTACCAAAAACATGTTTTCTTTTCTTTTATAAAATCAAAAATTTAAAAATTCAAAAATATGAGAAAGTGCCTATGTTGCCACGTGCTGCACCAGGGGGAATATGCACGTCTTGGTCCCTTAGGAAAATGATACCCACATATGGGTATTCCTTGATGGTTGGAATCTGGTGTTTCCACCACTCAAAGAAATTCTCATCATATGCCTCACATACTCCTTTGCCTCCCTGGCGTGACATCAAAACAACCCATCTACACAATGTTGGAAAGGAGGCTATGTGCCCTCGCACACCCTCCCTAGGAATCACTCTGGCACTCTTTCGAAGAAGAATGTGCACAACACTGTTCCAAATTTGAAGTTCCTCCTTTGTCTCAACTTACACTCTATCAACTGAATTTTCATGTAATTGAGCATCTTGGTGCTCCAATCGAAGATAATTGGTTGTAGACATTGAACAATGCAATGCATCTTGGCTCATGAAGCTCGGTGTAGAGAAGTGAACCCTGTCATCCACCCAATCATATATAGTACCACCCTCAAACTTAGGTTTTTGATCTTCTATATCAAAACTTGAGACCCTATCTTCTTTGTGCCGGCCTTGCAATACATATCTATGTAGTGGGATATATGGTATGGCTCGGGAGGGAATGTATCCAAGTTTACCGGTTCTCCCCTCCTAGTGAGACTGGTCAATAAGTATAGGTCTTCAGTGGTGGGTGTTAATAATTGACCCTCTATCATGAAATCCTCTGCATCTGGATTCCAATATTCTACCAGATGGTTTAAAATTCGTGGTTGAGATCTCAGAAGGGGAAATTGGAAATATTTCCATAACCTGCATTGTTTTAATGTTGCCACTGCCATTGGGTTGTCCTTGACCATTTGATCAACATTCTCATGTTCTCTTTCCCTCCAATGAACATACATCCCGAGTCATGTGAAACATTTTTGGAGTTAGTGCTTCTCTTTTTTTCAAACTTCTGAAGCATGTACATGCCCTTTTTTGGTATCAGTCATGTATGTATGCTTGTTGATAGTATCTCAACTAGCTTACATACATGCACTGACTGTGAAAAACACGTGTACACGCACAATCGAGCCAATTTTTGAGAGCACGCAGACCACAGATCCATCTAAGGCATGAAATGAATGAATGAAATTGCAGGAAAAGGGAAAAATTACATACTTGGCCCAAGAATGAGTTGATTTCATCCAATGATGCTCCCCAAATATCGATTTGAAGGAAGAGGGTTTTTTGTTATTTTTGACAATTTTCAAAGTGTAATGGTAAAAATGACTCCTTTTACTCCTATTTATAGATTTTTGAGCCATTTTTGACCTACTTTGACCATTATTTATTCTCTTTCGTCACCCGATGGATGTTATGATTTTTCTTGGTGATATTTTGTTCCTTTAAACTTCTTGTTCCTTTGGATTTGGTATTGTTTGATGAATGGGTACTGCTTTTTCGATCTTGTGACGAAGTTGTGATTTATCCATTTTCATTTAAGATAGGTTTTCACCACCTTGTATTTTGCATTCTACCGACGATTTCCACTTTGCCATAGGATAAACCCCATTAAAGTGTGACAAGGAACCTTCTATGTTGCTTTAGAAGTGTCGTAATTAGGTGGTAGAGCCTTTCCCTCCATGGATGCCCTAGGTAGATCCTTGTCTTGCATTTCAACATCCATTCTATGAGCTTCCTATAGGCTTGGGAGTTGTTTTATTCCCTCCATGACTTTGTGTTGAAGCCTCATTCTTATTCATCTTTTTCTAGCCTATACTCAAGGGACTCCCTAAGAGCATGGTTTGTTGTCTTTCAAGATTTCTTAAACTTTAAAAGTGATGTCTAACGAGGATTATTTATCCTTTTCATCCTCATTCAGATTACTTAAGAAAATGAGCTTCCTGGAGTCTTCTTTAAGCCCTTTTCAGACTCTCTAAAATTGAAAATATTGTCGATCAATCCTGTTTCCCTTCACGTCATCAAAGTGAAATTTGAAGGCACATATTTTTAGCGATATTTTACCCCCTTTTCAGTCTGGATGGCTATTTTTACGAAAAAAGCTATGCCCTAGGAGCTGCGATTCGCTAGGAGAGTATTCTCAGGCATAAGTTTAACCCTTTTTCAGGTCCAAGGGACTAAATTTGTGGAAAGAGGCCATTCTCCCTAGTTTTGGTTTATCTCCTTTTTAGGCCTTGGAGATTACTTACGAAAAAGGAAACCCCTTGGAGGCTTATTTAATCCCTTTTCAGAATCCCTAAACAAGAAAATATTGTCGAGTGACCTTGTTCCTTTCACACTCGTTAATTGGTCCAAAAAGAATATCTATTTGGCATAAGTTTAACCCTTTTTCTAGCCAATAGATGACCTAGGAAAAAAGTATGCCTCAGGAGACATGTCTCGTCGGGAGAGTTCTCCTAAGTTATGTTTTATACTTTTTTGGGATCAGGGGACTAAATTACGAAAAAGGTGGTGAGTACATATTTAAGATCTTTTCAAACTCTTTAAATGAAAATATAGCTGAGTGATCTTGTCTTTGTCACACTCCTTAAAATGTCAGCCATAGGCCTCAAAAGTGTCAATAATACATCACCGTGATTAATCCCTCAATACATATGGGAGACAAAAAAAGGTGCCCTTGGCACACATAATTTCCAACTCTACTCTAATATCTAGGCCTATTGGCCCTAGTATAATAGACAACTATATGAGTCTATGGATGGCGGCGTATCCTCAATCTTCTCCATGGGCACACCATGGGTGAGGGATGCCATGTTCTTCGCTACCCGCCTTAGGACCCTCTCATCCTCTACTGATGATGGCCTTGCCTCTGCTAAGAATCCTCTCGGCTGGATCTGCTCTCACAGATGAAGCTGAGTATGAGGGAATTCTATTGGTCGTACTTTCCCCACATATGCACATAACAAGTTGGAATTTATTATTATGACGTTACCAAAAACATGTTTTCTTTTCTTTTATAAAATCGAAAATTTAAAATTTAAAAATTCAAAAATATGAGAAAGTGCCTATGTTGCCACGTGTTGCTCCAGGGAGAATATGCACGTATTGGTCCCTCAGGAAAATGATACCCACATATGGGTATTCCTTGATGGCTAGAATCTGGCATTTCCACCACTCGAAGAACTTCTCTTCATATGCCTCACATACTCCTTCGCCTCCCTGACATGACATCAAAACATGCCATCTGCACAGTGATGGAAAGGAGGCTATGTGACCCCGCACACCCTCCCTAGGAATCACTCTGGCACTCTTTCGAAGAAGAATGTGCACAACACTGTTCCAAATCCAAAGTTACTCCTCTATCTCAACTTACACTCTATCAACTAAATTTTCATGTAATTGAGCATCTTGGTGCTCCAATCGAAGATAATTGGTTGTAGACATTGGAAAATGCAATGCATCTGGGCTCATGAAGCCTGGTGTAGAGCAGTGAACCCTATCATCTGCCCAATCATATGTAGTACCACCCTCAAACTCAGGTTTTTGATCTTCTATATTGAAACTTGAGACCATATCTTCTTTGTGTCGGCCTTGCAAAACATATCTATGTAGTGGGCTATATGGTATGGTTCGGGAGGGAATGTATCCAAGTTTACTAGTTATCCCCTCCTAGAGAGACTGGTCAATAAGTATAGGTATTCAGTGGTGGGTGTTAATGATCGACCCTCTATCATGAAATCCTCTACATCTAGATTCCAATATTCTACCAGATGGTTTAAAAGTCATGGTTGAGCTCTCATAAGTGGGACATTGGAAATATTTCCATAACCTGCATTTTTTTAGTGTTTCCATTGCCATTGGGTTGTCCTTTACCATTTGATCAACATTCTCATGTTCTCTTTCCCTCCAACGAACATACATCCCGAGTCATGTCAAACATTTTTGGAGTTAGTGCTTCTCTTTTTTTCAAACTTCTGAAGCATGTACACAACCTTTTTTGGTATCAGTCATGTACGTATGCTTGTTGATAGTATCTCATCTAGCATACATACACGCGCTAACTGTGAAAAACACATGTACATGCATAGTCTTGCCAATTTTTGAGAGTGCGCAGATCCCAAATCCATCTAAGGCATGAAATGAATGAATGAAATTGCAGGAAAAGGGAAAAATTACTTACTTGGCCCAATAATGAGTTGATTTCATCCAATGATGCTCCACTTATGTCGATTTGAAGGAAGAGGGTTTTTTGTTATTTTTGACAATTTTCAAAGTGTAATGGTAAAAATGACTCTTTTTACTCGTATTTATAGATTTTTGAGCCAGTTTTGACCTACTTTGAACATTATTTATTCTCTTTCGTCACCCGATGAATGTTATGATTCTTCTTGGTGATATTTTGTTCCTTTGGATTTGGTATTGTTTGATGATTGGGTACTTCTTTTTCGATCTTATGACAAAGTTGTGATTTATCCATTTTCATTTAAGATAGGTTTTCACTGCCTTGTATTTTGCATTCTACCGATGATTTCCACTTTGCCATAGGATCAACCCCATTGAAGTGCGACATGGAACCTTCTATGTTTCTTTAGAAGTGTCGTAATTAGGTGGTAGAGCCTTTCCCTCCATGGATTCCCTAGGTAGATCCTTGTCTTGCATTTCAACATCCATTCTATGAGTTTCCTATAGGATTGGGAGTCATTTTAGTCCCTGCATGACTTTGTGTTGAAGCCTCATTCTTATTCATCTTTTTCTGGCCTATACCCGAGGGAATCCCTAAGAGCATGGTTTGTTGTCTTTCAAGCTTTCTTAAACTTTCAAAGTGACATCTAACGAGGATTATTTATCCTTTTCATCCTCATTCAGATTACTTAAGAAAATGAGCCCCCTAGAGTCTTCTTTAAGTCCTTTTCAGACTCTCTAAAATTGAAAATGTTGTCGATTGATCTTGTTTCCCTTCACACTTGTCAAAGTGAAATTTGAAGGCACATATTTTCGGCAATAGTTTACCCCCTTTTCAGTCTGGATGGTTATTTTTACAAAAAATCTATGCCCTAGAAGCTAGGATTCGCTAGGAGAGTATTCTCAAGAATAAGTTTAACTCTTTTTCAGCTCCAAGAGACTAAATTTGTGAAAAAAGGTCATTCTCCCTAGTTTTGGTTTATCTCTTTTTTAGGCCTTGGAGATTACTTACGAAAAAGGAAACCCCTTGGAGTCTTCTTTAATCCCTTTTCCGACTCCCTAAACAAGAAAAGATTGTCGAGTGACCTTGTTCCTTTCACACTCGTTAATTGGTCCAAAAAGAATATCTATTTGGCATAACTTTAACCCTTTTTCCAGCCAATAGATTACCCAAGAAAAAGGTATGCCTCAGGAGACATGTCTCATCGGGAGAGTTCTCCTAAGTTATGTTTTATACTTTTTTGGGCTCAGGGGAATAAATTACGAAAAAGGTGGTGAGTATGTATTTAAGATCTTTTCAAACTCCTTAAAATTGAAAATATAGCCAATTGATCTTGTCTCTGTCACACTCCTTAAAATGGTTTTGAAGAGATGTCCTTTCAGTATAATTTGAACCCTTTTTCGGACCGAATGGACTAAGTACGAAAAAGGAATACTCTGTCCCCAGTGACCATAAGAGTTCTCCTTGGTATTATTTTATTCTTTTTCAGGCCCTGGAGACTAATCTTACAAAAAAGATCACTCTGAAGTTTTATTTTAGTGTTTTTCAGACTCTCTAAAAGTGAAAAACCACCGAGCTTACCTTCTCTGGGCTCGTAAAACATTAATGGAAGGAGTCTCATTGTGTCATGCTCTAATCACATCGTGTGTCTCATCCTTGCATCTTTGGCCTAATTTCAACTTCATGTTTATACTATTGAACCTTTAGAGCATTCCTTAGGTGCAAGCCTTGTATCATTTTTTCCCTTGCGATCTGACACTTTGACCCTTGGTGGAATTTTCCTAAGTGTCCTTATCCTGCACATGTATTCTTGCAATGAGAATCAATATGTTCAATGTGCTTTGAACCAGTTTTCTTTCCCAAGACACTCGTTCCTATTTGTAGCGTAGCATTCTTTTATTATTTTTCAAGCTCATTAAATATGTGAAAAAGACAAAAAAAATCAAATATTCCAAAAAGAGGGGATGGGGAAACATTCTCTTTTGTTGGCAAAAATCTAGTCACCCTTGGATAGAGAACATCCTTCTATTTGTTCTGCAAGCATTGGGATCTAATATGGCCTTAGGAAGTTGTTATCGTTACATAGAGTTGATTCCTGCTCCGTTTGGTTACTCTTCCAAACATATGGAGAGTTTGTGGTGCCTCCTATGCCATAGACTTATGTCAATAACATGCTTCCCAAGTCTTTTCATCTATTACTCTCTTGTCCAAAGGAAAGTCTTGCAACTTGATTCAACCATTCTACAATAAGTCTCTTGACCTTCATGAGTTGGCCATCTCGAGATTCTTGTCAAGTTCACATTCAAAATCATTGAAGTTCGGTGCCTGATGACCAAGGTCCTCTAGTATTTCTATGATGGCATTTCGAAGACCTCTGAGTAGTGAGTCATACACTCCTATTATACTCCTACCTAATTTTTGAAGATCTTGAAGCTATTGCTCGAGTTATGAAGCTTTCATCTCCAACCACATACATTAATGCCTCCTGAAGATTTCCTATGACATTGTATTTCGTATTATGATTTTGAGATGTAGATCCATTGTGTATTGTTCGCGGATACACTTTATATTGGCATACACATTGGTCATGTAGCCATGATTACTATATCTATGATATGGATCTGCAGTGTACTTCATTGGCAACCATACTTAGTTTATCCCGAGCATGGGAATGCCCACTTCAGTGATTGTTATTATCTTATTGCAGATGATGCGCTCATGGATAATCACTTGGGTTTACTCGAATCCAATGATTTCCCACTTTATTAAATATATTGTAATGTATTTCAACCACCTATTTCTCTTCCAACCTCACACATTAGGGGTCATCTGTTATAGCTCAAAATTCTACTTCTATGCATCCTTGATGTTGACCTACTCATTCATACATCTACCAACCCATTTTGATGGAGTTATTCTCAAAAAACAATTGTTTGTATCGCATATGTGACCTGTTTCATATGCAGAGTGTGTGCATACGCTAGTTGCATACCTAAAATCCCATGTACATAGACTTGTTACACAACTAAAAGCAAGTGTGTACTCTAAAAAGTGACAAAAAAATATAAAATATGCTCTTTCCGACGAAGTTTATTGGCTATCTTAGGTTTTTCAACCATATTACCTCCCATATCCCTTTTGGCAACGAATAAACCATATTTTTCTCATATAAAAATGGCCCTAGGGGGGTCATTTGGAGATATCAAACTAGAGGCAAGAAAACTCTCCCAAATTTTCTCCCTTGTTCCCCAAGCCTTCTACATTTTTCTCTGAGTTTTATCCTCAACATTCCCTTCCATCCATATTCTTTATACCATCCATCCTTTACCCTTGTATTGACATTTTGCTGGTGAAGATAATATTGGGAATAGTTCACTTGGAGACATAGTAGAGGAACCCAGGTGAGGTTCATGGAGCGACACCAACAAATTTCAGGTTGTAACCTTCAATTTTGTTATTAATAAAAGAGAAAATTTATTGTCCCATATCTTATGTCTATGTTTTTATGTTTATGAATCTTTTCATGAATAACTAATTTCTTAGATAATATTTATAATTAAGTATATGTTGTCCTAGTTTGTTATGTAAGTATGGTTTCAAGCTAGCTTTGGGAGGAGGCCTGCAGTCTTGGAAAAGAAAACAATCAAAAGGGATCGACATCAACCGTAATGATTTAAGGTACACGTTTCTATATTATTTATCTTCCCTTAATTATCATAAGTTTGTGTGTGGTTTGGGGTAGAATAGAACCTTTTCTGTCTTTTAGGGTGTCAAAGCTCTGCCTAGTCGCTAGACCCATATTAGGCTTCGACTTGTCATGAAACATTGGGTTCTCTGACAGATTCACACAACTCTGGTTGTTGCACCAGATGCAAGTCACCTCTAACTCGAGATCAAACAAACCATCTAGAAATTTCTGAAGCCACACTGCTTCACTTCTAGCTGAACATGATACTATGTACTCTACCTCATCCCTACTGAGAGCTACCCTAGACTTATTTATGTTGAACCATGAGATCATACCCGATCCCAGACTTAAACAACATCCAAATGTACTCTTCCGGTCTACAACATTACTGACCCAATCTGAATATGTGTACCCATGTAGTCTAATATCACAATCTGCATCATACTTGAGTCCATAATCCATTTTACCCTTCAAGTATCTCAACAAATGTTTTGTCACAACTAAGTGAACATGTCTTGGCTCAACCATATACTGAATCAATTATTTCACCACAAAACATATATCCAGTCTTGTGTTCATTAGGTACATCAACAAACCAACCAACTATCTATACATGGTGGACTCCACTGTATCTGAAGAAGTATCACACAACAAATTCAAATTTGTCACCATCGGGGTAGGCATGGCCTTACAATCCATCATCCCAAATCTCTTCAGGATATCCACTAGATACTTTCCTTGATTAAGGAAAATCCCATTCAGTCTTTGTCAGACCTCCAGACTCAAAAAGTAATTGATTATACCCAGTTCCTTCATCTTGAACTCTGAATCAAGCGTCTTCTTACATTCATCAACGAGCTTCTCAACACATGTTAGAAACAAGTCATCCACATATAACAATAATATCACTGGTCCACCATCCAAAACCTTGTAATAAAGATTGGAATTTGCTTTACTCTTGGTAAAGCCCAAGCTCATCGGAAAACTGTCTGATTTGGATTATCATGCCATACGTGCATGCTTAAGCCCATACAAAGTTTTCTTCAATCTGCAAACATGAGACTCCTTATCATGTACCTTGTGGCTGCTCTGTGTACACTTCTTCTAACTACTAGAGTAAGTATCTCATCATAATATTCTCCCGGGAGAATCCTCTAGCCAAAATTCATACTTTGTACATCTATATGCTTCCATCAACAACATGTTTGATCTTGAAGTCACCAATGAATTCCCTTCTAGTATCAGAACTAAGGAAAAATCCATATCTCAGTCCTTCTGACCGACTTCCTCCTCTATTACTAAAACAAGGGAATATTCCTAGGAGGTCTAATATCTCCTCGAATACTCTGAAACTTCAATCTAGTCTCCTCAACTCATGGCACCTATCTATTAGGCCTGGAAGATGTCTCTCTCTCCCATCTAAATCTGAGGAGGAGTACTTTCTGAATGAAAGTCTTTAAGCCACTGAATCACTCTGAGATCATGCTCACTCTGAGTCTCCATGATCCCTATGAAGCTTGACTCCCTCTATTTCTAGCTCCTTCTGAGATGGTATTTGGTGGGGTCGCCTGCATCACCATTGGTGGAGCCATATGCTCCTCATGATATTGCTCATCAAAGTTATATAAATTTGCATCCTACAAAGTGTCATAGAACCATGATGGTCTCTTCCTGGTTACTTCAATGATTTTTGGGTAGGCCCTTCTGGCTCTACTAATTCTTCCTGATGATATGAAGAGTGATGATCTGAACTAGAGGGATTTGTTCGGTCATATTTGGAGATTTATGATCCTTATAATCAATCTCCATATGAGATACTATGTATCTCGCAAAATTACCTTTCTTCGTTCTATTTTTCTTCAGTACATGGATGTATGCAGTCATGTATACAACTTCTTATTTGGATAGTCTGATCCATGTCTCAATCTAGAGACCATTTAATCTATTGCCTCCTACAAGCACCACTATAGATTCCCTTAGAATTATCACCTGTAACCTACCCGAAACAACATCAACAATGAGGGAAAACAACAGACGAGAATAATACTCTTATAATAATAAAAATAATAACGAGAACAATCGTCATAATAACTCCTTCTCAGATCTATCACTTGAAACCTTCTTGGATTTAGCAAAACAAGAAATATCTCCTAGAGGATATGTTAGTTTATCTTGCAAACAAGTACAATAAGCATTTATATCAATTGTCCTCACATGCTACCAAGTAATCATTGTATCTAGCAGTAATAAAACCTTTCAAAGATTGTTGTCACAACTATAGTGTTTACTTGTATTGTAGCAATTATCAAACTTGATATGTGCAAATTGGAAACTTATCAATTTAATCAATCAAACCTAGAACTTGGAGTCTTATCTTCAAGAATGAGTGTTTTTTCTTTTCTTTTGAGTCTCCTTCACTCAACATGACAAGCATTCTCTCTAGCTTGTACCTTGTACTAAGACAATATTCTTTCTTGAAAAAAATATGAGTTAGAGAATATAATGCAAGTAAACTCGAAAATCTAAACCTTAATCAATATAATACTTTGACTAGAGTCAGTTTATAAATTTAACTTTGACCAAAGGTTAGTATGATAATAATAACTTCAATGGATCAAAATACAACTAGATGTTCATAATATCACAATAAATCCATAATAGTTAGAGGCATATCAAAACAATCAAACCTAGAGTGTGTTGTTCCTCTAAATGTGCTGGATCTGAGATCCCTCTAGATCTATGATTTTTGCTTGAAAAAAATATCCCTTCTCTTGAAAACACCCTCAAGATAGTGATACAGTCTAAACATATACAACTACATAAGTCTAGCAAGAGTGGAAAATAGTAGTAAGCAATGACTTATCTAAAAATGAAAAGGTTTTTGTATAAAAATTGCAAGTGGATAATGTATCTGTCTTGGGAAATTAGATCAATTTGCAAGCACGTGAAATTATTGAGTTTTTACTTAAAATAAATAGCAAAAACAGTCATAAACAACCATCAAAATAAGCACATAACACAACAAAATGATAAAGGATTTCACCCCTCTCTTGGGATACATCTCCTAGTCCAACTTCCAATGGATCATATTCATTATATGCTCAAAACTGTTAATGTAGTTCTTTACAATGCTCAGAATGCAAAATAGATGGCTCCAATGGCTCCAAAATGTCCCAAAACCCCTATCTGGCCTCTTTCTGCACTTGGTTTGGCCAAAAAATGAGAAAAATACCCTTCCTCGAAGATTTTCCCCAATGTTATTGTCTTTGATCTTCAAAACGCACCTGGAATGCCAAAACCTAGCTCACGCACGTTCAAACCTAGCCCCAGCATGATTCCCACTGCGTGGGAAAAATTGGTGCATTGTTAGCTAAAACTTAGCACCTCACCCTAGAGGTCTCGACCGCATGGGCCATGTGGCCATGTGTTGGGATAATTCCCCACACCCATCTGCTGGACCCCATCTAATATGTGCTTAAGGACACAAGGCACAATTAACAGTTATGTGATCATGGGCTGGGACTAAACCTCGACCCTTTTTTCCGCCAAAATGAATCGTCATGCAAATTCAAATAGATTCAAGGCCGATAAAGGTTAAATAACAACTGGTAAGTGGGTTGGTGGCCCTACCTAGACAAAGTATTTTCCCCTTTCTCGTAGGTCATGGGTTCGACCCCTGTAGAACTAAACCAAACATTTTACACAGCAAGGGGGTGCCACCTGGCACCTTCAAATAGGTCCATCTCAAAAGCATAGTCAACACCACTATGCCATGTGTCGACCAATGATTGCTCCATGTCATCACCCGCCAAATCACCCTACCATGTCAATAGTCTAGTCACCCTACCAAGTGTCCTTACCACATCATCTATACGACTATATGGACTGTACAATCAGATGCCACGTCATCATGTACGGATTGTACAGTCAACATTTTTTTCTTGTTTGGGAAAATAGATAGAACATCATATCTTTTCCATACAGACTCCATTTTATCCCATTCAAGTTATGTTGGGATCGTGAGGATGATATCTACACAATGAAACCATTTTCGAGCAATTTCAAACACTTTTATTTTTGATCATTTTTTGATCCCCTGGATCACTCCTCCCCATTGGGAAGCTTTTGGACCTCCAAAAGACTATTTCAGTCAACCTATAGATGAGGGTATATTTCCCTCACCCTTCCAACCTCAATCCATTTATCTTTTCTTGGATTTTTTCCTTTGATACCAACACGAAGGTACTCCCCATTCCCTCGTTTTAAAGTTATTGCCTTTCTATCAAGGATTGTATCCTGTTGCAATTCTGAAAGATATTCTGGCAAGAAGTCATCTATTGAAGGAATATGAACATTCTCTCCTTGATCATCAATCAAAGGAGGCTCATATAATCTCAAATTATCAACATTAACAGCTGCATACATTTGCATATAAGGAGGCAAATTCAAACATAAGGCATTGTTACCAATTTTGTCAAGAATCTTAAAAGGTCCATATCTAATTGGTTTCAACTTTTTACCTTCTCCTTTAAGCCTCTCTTTGCTAATGTAAATCCAAACTTCATCTCTTACTTGGAAGCTGTGATCATCACGATGCTTGTCATGTCTTGTCTTGTACTTGGCTTGGCTCTTTTCCAACTGCTCTTGTACCATTTGATGCACCAATTGAATTTATTCAATGAACATCTTTGCTCTATCAATGTCATAATGACCATCAATAGAAACATCCTTTCCAAAGATAAAATCTAAAGGAGATTTTGGAAAATAACCAAAACATGCCTCAAATGGAGATGTTTGAGTCAAAGAATGCTTATCCCGGTTATAAGCATGTTGAATGTAGTGTAGGTGCTCATCCCAAAGCTTAGGATGTTTGCTGCAATAACCATGAAGAAGATTTACTACTGTTCTATTCACCACTTCTGTTTGACCATTAGTTTGTGGATGAAATGTTGTGCTCTTTTTCAACTTGGTGTCTATGATTTCCCATAAGCTTGACCAAAAATTCCCAAGAAATCGAGAATCTCGATAAGAAATAATGGATTTGGGAAACCCAAAATGTACCCATACATGTTGAAAGAACATTTCTTCCATTTTTTCAGTTGTAACCTGCTTCTTACAAGGTATTAAAATACACATTTTGCTGAAACGATCAACCATGACATAAATATAATCATGACTCTTTTATGACATAAGTAATCCTCCTATAAATACCATGGAAATGCTTTCCTAAGGATGAGAAGGAATTGGAAGTGGAGTATACAATCCTAACTTTATGTTTCTAGGCTTACTTGTAGCACATAAAGAACACCCTCTTACATATCGTGATACACTTACATTCATTTTAGGCCAATAACAATACTTTTGTAGATTAGCCACTGTCTTGCCTACAACAAAGTCGCCAACAATAAGAGAAGAATGTGCTTCCCTTATGATGTTGACTCTTTCAACCTATGGAATACATAGCTTGCCAATATGATACAAAATTTTATCATGCACATGGTATTCCAATTCCTCTACTTGGTTAGCTTGACACAAAGTTGCATATACATCTTTAAAATCAGCATCTAAAGCATATTGTTCAACATATCTCTCATGCATGATAGCATTATTCTTAAGGATAATAGACGCACTAATAATAGGCCTAGAAAGAATATCACCAACCTTGTTATAAATGTCTTTCGTATACCTTATCACCAAGTGGAATTGCTGCAAGAAGCCCATCCATCTAAAATGCCTTGTTTTTTGTAGCTTAGTCTGTTATTGCAAGTATTGCAAAGGTTGATGATCAATGTGGATAATATTTTCTTTTCCTAACAAATAATGTTTCCAATTTTTCACACTTTGCACCAATCCATACAATTCCTTGTCATATGTAGGATAATTAACTACTGCACCATTAAAAGTTTTAGAATGAAAACATATGGGATTACCATGTTGCAACAAGATTTCTCCCATGGCATATTTACTTGCATATGTTTGTATCTCAAATGGTTGTTTTAAATCAGGAAGTGCAAGAACTAGAGCTTAGCTAATTATCTCCTTCAATGCATCAAAAGATTTTTGTTTCTTGCCTCACCATTGGAAAACCTCTTTAATGCTTGTCACGACATGTAATGGAGCTGCAATGGAGGAAAAGTTAGAAATAAAATTTCTCCAATATTGGGCTGCTCCCAAAAAGATTCTAACCTCTATTACATTTTTGGGCTTGGGCCAATCTAAAATGATTTTGACCTTTGAGGGATCTATCTTCAATTTCCCCCCTCCAACAACATGTCCCAAGTAAACTAATGAGGTCTTTCCAAACTCACATTTAGACATATTTAAAAACAAATTTTCTTTCTTCAAGACATCTACGACTTCTTTCAAATGCCTAATATGTTCTTCATGAGATTTTCTAAATATCAATATGTCATCCAAGTAGAAAATTACACAATCATCAAGAAAAGACCTTAAAACATCATTCATAACTCTCATGAATGTTGTAGGAGCATTACAAAGCCCAAATGACATAATCATCCATTCATACAAACCTTGCTTTGTTTTGAAAGTTGTCTTCCATGTATCTCCTTCAGCAATCCTAATCTGATGATAACCACTCCTCAAGTCCAACTTAGTGAAATACACAACATCTTCCAATTGATCAAGCAAATCATCAATTCAAGGAAGAGGGTAACAATTCTTTATCGTAGTCTTGTTCAAGGATTTGAAATCTACACACATGCGCCATGTACCATATTTATTTGGTACCAAAACAATTGGTGACCCACATGGCGATGTGCTTGGCATGATAACCCCTTTGTCAAGCAACTCTTGGATTTGTTTTTTTTTATTTCAACATTCTCCATGACTGACATCCTATACATGCCAATGTTTGGAAGAGGACAATATTACTACAATTGGATCTCATGTTGGATACCTCTTTTAGGAGGCAATCCTTTTGGCTCCTGAAACATCTCATCATATTTTTTAACAACTTCATATAAATCAGATTTTAACTTTGCATCACATCCTTGGAAATCTTTTTTTTCAACATTGTCTTTGGGTTTGATCATCAAGAGTACAAAATTCTTACTAGCAATGACTAATCTCATCATTTGTCCAACATTTACAAGTGACAAATTCAACTTCTTAGTATGCAATCTAATAATGTACTCAACTCCATTTTTAAACTGATATTTGTTCTTATGACAATGAAAGATGTCTCTCCTATAATATAAATATGGGCTTCCCAAAACAATACCACTTATATCCAAAGGAATGACATCAAGCTCTACCTCGTCTATAAAGTTTGCAGTGATGGAAAATATGAGTTTACATCTTTTTGTCACATGCAATTTTGCATTGTCACATATCCAACCTAAAGGATATGGTTTAGGATGAGGAGTAGTTTCCAATTTTAGTTTCTTGATAGTGTCTTCAGAAATGAAGTTTGTTTTTGAACCAATATCAAATACAATATCTATCTTGGTATGCTTTGAAATAACCCTTATGTAGAAAAGCTCTATTCTTTCTTTTTCATGTTGAGTTTCATTGAAGCTACCACTTGAAGAACTAGTACTGGCAATAGAGTCCTTACCTTGAAAAACCATGGTTGTGAGTTTTGTTTCATATCCAAAATCAGATCCTAAAGCATGTTGTGTAGTTGCAACAGTCTTTGGTTTCCCTTTTTTGTTGAACTTTTTGGGTCTCATTTCAGGATGAAGTTTCCATCAGTGGTCTTCATCATGGCCATCTTTTGAACAATGTTTACATGCGAATTTTTCTCCCTCTTTCTTGACTGAAGCATTCTTCCTTCCTTTTCCTTTGAATTTCCCTTTTCCTTTGTCTCCATTATAAAATGTCTTCTTTTTGGCCTCTTGAGGATCATTCTTACATCTTCCTTCTAAATGTGTTTCTTGTACACAAACTTCATCTAGATTTGCAGGGTTAAACATGGTAATTGTGTGTCTCAAGTAGCTATGCTATCCTCCAATGTATTTGAGTAAAGTTTCTTGAGAAGATAAATCTATACCCAAAATCAAAGCTCTTCTCCTAAATTATTTAGTGTATCTTTGCGCATTTTTCCCTTTAGATTTCCTAAAGTTTTGCCAATCCATGATAGCTTTATGCATGTATGCTAATGGATAAAATTACTTTTTAATTGCAACAATAAAATCATTCCAAGAGGATAAAAATTTACCATGTTTCTTCATGTCCTCTTGAGTTTTGGATTCCCACCAAATGATTGTTGCACCTTCCAATATAAGAGAAACACGTTGAATCTTAGTTTCATCATCCTGGATTCTCTTTATCCTACAATACACTTCAATTTGAGGAATCCAATTATCCAATTTCTCGACATTTACCTCTCCATTGTACATAGGAAATTCAAACTTAATATCAATCTTAAGCAAAGGAGTTTGTGGAGGAGTTTTACCATGTTCTTTGGAAAATTTGGAGGTGGTTGTGAAATGGTAGAAGAAGTGGAAGATGGAGGTGAAGGAGGTGGAGTGTCACCATTTCCTCCATTTCCTTTTGAGGTTTTATCACCATTATCTTCATTTCCTTTTGGAGGATTTGAGATTTGTCCTTGTAACCTTGCATTCCTCTCCTAAAATAAAAATTTCACCATTTCTGTCATATCATAAAAGGTTTTTTTGAAAGTTTCCTCTTCTAAAGTAGGAATTTCGTGACTCTCCTCATGAGCCATAGTTGATGAATGTCTCCTTGAAACTTGAGGTGATTGAATTGTTATCCTTCTTGAAAGTTGAGAACTTGGCTCCACAAGTTTTCCTTCTCCTCTTGTGAGCTTCAACATTGTAAGCATAAGAAAACAAAACACTTGCAAACAAATCCAACCTTCAAAAACCTTTTCTCTGATACCAAACTGATATGAAAATGTTTGTTTATAAAAATTGCAAGTGGATAACATATGGGTCTTGGGAAATTGGATCAATTTGTAATCACATGAAATTATTGAGTTTTTACTTAAAATGAACAACAAAAACAATCATAAACACCCATCAAAATAAGCACATAACACAACAAAATGATAAAGGAGTTCACCCCTTTCTTGGGATACATCTCTTGGTCTAGATTCCAATGGATAATTTTCATTATATGCTCAAAAGTGTTAATACAGTGATTTACAATGCTCAAAATGCAAAATAGATGGCTCCAATGGCTCCAGAATGTCCAAAACCCCATATCTGGGCTCTTTCTGCACCCGGTTTGGCCAAAAAATGAGAAAAATACTCTTACTAGAAGATTTTCCCCAATGTTGTTGTCTCTACTCTCCAAAACGCACTCAGAATGCCAAAACCTGGCTCATGTGCATTCAAACCTAGGCTTGGCGTGATTCTCGATGCATGGGAGAAATTGTCACATTGTTAGTTAAAACTTATCACATCACCCCGGAGGTCTCGACTGCATAGACCATGTGGCCATGTGCTCGGCTAACTCCTTGCACCCGTCGGCCGAACCCCATATAATACGCACTCCAGGACACATTGCATAATTAAAAGTTATGTGATCATGATATGGGGCTAAGCCTCGACCCTTTTTCCGCTAAAATGAACCGTCATGCAAATTCAAATAGATTCGACGCCAATAAAGTTTAAGTAACAACTAGTAGGTGGGATGGTGGCCTAACCTATGCAAAGTCTTTTCCCCTTTCCTAGAGGTCGTGGGTTTGAGCCTCGCAGAACTAAACCAAAAA
>JZKD02S2063990.1:418577-435401 GCA_000966675.3 Picea glauca
AAAGTTGGATCTAGACAAAAAGGATTGGTCACATAAAATTTGATAACCTTGTCAAAATCACCAAAAAGAAAGTAGTGAAAGAAATTCATGAGATCTCAAAGTCAACAAATACTCTCTGTGAACATTGTCTACATGGAAAACAAACTAGGACCAAATTCAAGTCAAAAGAGTACTCCATGACAAAACCATTAGAGATTGTACAACTGATCTATGCGGACCTATAAGAACGGAGGGATTAAATGGAGAAAATTACTTTATGTTACTGGTTGATGTCTATACAAGAATGAATGTGGTTTTCTTTCTTAGGATGAATTCAGAGGCATTTGAACACTTCAAAGTATACAAAGAAATGGTTGAGACCGAGTTGGATCTAAAAATCAAGTGTTTGAGGTTAGACAATGGAGGAGAGTTTACATAAAAGGAATTCATGGATTTTTGTGGTGAACATGGAATAAAGAGACAACTCTCGGCATCCAGGACACCTCAACAAAATGGAGTGGTCAAAAGAAAGAACAAAATAGTACAGGAAATGGCCAGAACCATGTTGAAATATTCCACGTTGAGTGACATATTTTGGGAACAGGTAGTTCATACAAAAATTCACATCCTAAACAAAGAAATGCTGAGAAGTAATAGTGATAAGACTCCCTATGAGCTATGGAAAGGAATACCGAAAAATGTGAATCATTTCATAGTGTTTGGAAGAAAATGTTATATCAAAAGAGAATATGACAGGCTTGGGAAGTTTATGTTCTAGGGGGATATTTTTGAAATATTGGTTTTCATTGACGTCAACCCTTGAAGAAGTCTGGTAGACCCAAAGGTATAGTTATGGAACCTGTAGTTTATTGAGGAAAAAGGTCATGAAGGACAATGTGAATGTAGGTAACTCACTCATGGATGGATAGTCCTTGTCATTCCATTTCCAGTGATAGGTGGTACATTGCGTGGTTCCCCATGGTTGAGAAGTTATGGCCTCGTAAAGTTAGAAGCCCCGAAGAATGGTCAAGAAGCCCCTAGTTAGATACAAGTATTTAATGAAAGGGTAAAGTGGTTGTAACAAGAAAGTTAAGAAGCCCCTAATATTAAGGAAAGAGGTTACCAAAAAAAAGTATAAATACACCTCAAGGAGTCATTCAAAAATACATTCACTCACTTATTCTATTGAACATCTTATAGTGAACTAGAGATCTATTTGGAAAGTTTGCGAAGGTTAAATATGAGGTAGTGACGAGTGAGAAGTGCAAGAATTTCAGGGTTTCATAGGAGAGTGAAGTTTGCTGAGGAAACCATAATTTGGTTGACCCCCGTGAGGCATCCCCACAAGTTTCTTAGGGCTTGTCATGCAAGGCCCTGCGTGACATGATGTATTAGTTCCACAAGGACAAGATAAATTTGGGGGTAATGCTAGTACCAGGTCCCTTAAGTCATAATTAATCCTACAGGTCATATCTACTATGTATCAAGTTAGCTACATAGGTACTGGTATGTTTATGTGCTTGTTGTATGAAACATGCTTGAGGCATGGTTTGTTTGACACATGTTTGAGGTACATCTTGGCTACATGGTTGATAGAGGTATATTCTTGTATCTAGTTATGATATGATTGTTATGGTTCAAATTTGATATGTGGATGTATGGTTGAGGTATACACTTGATGTATGGTGGCATATGCATCAGGTACATGCTTGGGTTCTTTGAGATAATTCATTGATGATATGGTTCAGGTCTATACATGATTGATATATGATGTTGATATTATATGTGATTCATGCTCTAGTACATGGTACATGATTAGCTACTCATCATTGATGTTTTGGCATCTAAATTTGTCATATCCCATGGTACATGATTGATGCATGTTGGTACACAATTGGTGAATGATATGGTATAGGTTTTGGTATAGTACAAGTTGATGGTATATGTTGCAGTGACATGTTGATGTGACAGTGGAAAATATAGTGGTAGTGACATTAGGTCTACATTTATATTTTAGGGCGATAGGATGGGGAAAGAAAATGGGGTTGTAGCCTCCTTCCATTTGGCATCAGAGAACTTAGGGAGTTGGATATTCCTTCATCTTGGAGCCTAAGAATCAGATGGTTATAACCTCCTTCTGGTTGGAGCCAAGGAATTTAGGGAGTTGTAGTTTCCTTCAGGTTGGAGCCTGTAAATGGGGGGTCGTAGCCTCCTACAAGTTGTATCTATAGAATTTGGAATTTTCTTCTTCTAATGAATGTATTCTTTTGATATATAATAAAAACATTATGTGGTTTCTCCCATTTGGGTTTCCATGTAAATTCTAGTGTACCATGTTTCCGTGGATGCCTATTATGCTCTGTTGATTTATACTGCTAATGATATATTGATGATATATTTTTGATGATGTTAATGATTACATATTGTGGTTAAAAAGTGATAATAAGTGCTCATAGTGATTCATCCCCCCTCTCAATATCGCAACACATTTTTCCTCATACCCTGCTCACAATGAAACCCTAGCTTCAAATTTGAATTTGCTCTAGAAGGACAACATAAATGGTTGTTATAAGCACTCTACCTTCATAAGTTTTCAAGAGGTCTCAACAATTGACCTTTTAAAATGGGTGAACAATTGTTTTGTGTTCTCCATATTGACATATTCATTAACATCCTTCATTGTTTTGGCAAGCAATTATACTGGTTTTGGATTGGGAGGCATTGAATTTTAGCACACACACTCTTGTGTTTGTGCTTATTTCATCCATATGCTTGTTTCCTATTTTCTTTATACCATTGACACGTTCAATGTGGTTAGCAGAAATAATATTTTCATTCCTCATAGTAATGGTAGGGACCAACATATGCATGTCTTTACCTTACTTCATTAGGTCACTTTTTCATAATTGGATACAAGTATGGTTCCAACTAATATTTTTTTTTTACATTTAAATATAATTCGATCAATTCAAGATTCACTGTGTTTTTTTACATGCTAAATATAGGTAGAGATGTTCACAAGGGTGACTATTATTTGTGAATCAAAGATACTTCTTTTGATGCAAAAATGTCTTGAAAGATGGCATAAAAAAGATACCGTGACAAGGCTAGAGGGAGAGCAAAATTGGTTCCATCAGTTTCAAGATGTTGCTCTCTGAAGGATCTCACCATTTCCTTATATTATTTTAAATTATGTCTTTGTTGTGAAAAATGTCAAGTATTTTCCATACATAATTGGGTCATACATTGGAACAATTCCTGAAGTTTTTATGACTATCTATAGGTTAGGCCTCATTATATTTTGACATTGATTTTGAATATTTAAGAGAATATGATCAATGATGATAGGATTCTTTTATCATACGTGCAAGATTAATTTTGACATTGTTAATATTATGCAATAATAGTATAATACAGGTTTCTCTTATGAAAATGCATTCTATGATGTTCTCGATAAATTAGGGACCTTTAGTGACCGTCTTCAAAATTTCTTAGTTGTTTTCATTATCATAAGATTTACACTCTACAATCTGAGGCTACTAAGACACCATTGTATCCATATGCAAGAATTTGAATTTTATACTTAAAATGAGTAGAAGTTAATTACATGAGATTAGAAAATTCTACCCATCCATAAATGTTTCTGGGTGGCTATAGCTTTGTTTCTCTTGAATATTGGCCCTTGATATTGGTAATCTAGAATTCCAGTCATTAGTTAAACCTTCAAGGATATTCATGTTAAACACCATTGTTATGCATCGTTCTATCTCTCTATGCCCCTATTGTAAGAATTTGTTTGCAAGTCATCTTGCAAAGAGCCTTTCTCCATAATTCCTATAGCCTTTCTTTATTGGTTATTTTACCAATTGGTTACCTAAAATATATGGAGGGAGGGAGGGATGGAAGAATGTTTTCATATTAGAAAAACGAGGAAAAAAAAATGCACATGTGATTTGAACTTCTTAGAATGTATATCGAGTTGATTTGGATCATATTTATTACTAGAATTCAAGATATTTTAACTATTTCATAATACATGGTCATTAATAAGAAAACATGATTTATTTTATGTTTATGTTTTCTTAATAATTTTAATTTATTAGTGTATTTGTGTCAAGTGTAACTGAGAATTCCAACTTGCATCCTTGGCACAAACACAAAAGGTGAGAAGAGAGTTATGAAAAATGATGTAGAAAAACTAGCATACAATATGTTGTCCAAAAAAATTGTTTTTCTTTGATGGAATATTATATTTGCATGTAATATCATGGATTAAAAGGGATGTAGAAAAAACCATATAAATTACAAGAAGAGAGTAATGATATCCCTTCTGGGAGAGTGGTAGTGGGGAAATAAATTGTTGTAGTGAATGAGATTTTCAAACACATGCACGAGGCAAGTGACAACCTTTCAATTACTTTCTAATTAACTTGGTAAGCAAATGAAAAGTTGTACATTTAATTATCAATCCATGGCTCGTATGGAACTTGTGAACTATCATACACAATATATGAAAGAAGGGTTTTGTTTTGGATATGGAGTTGTAGAACTTTAATGTCACAATTCAAAGATTGGTAATACTTAATTAAGTCACTAGACTATGCTAAAGCCTAAGTTTCTTCATAGAAATTAAAGCACACTTGCAGGAATTAAAATCACAAATGCGGAAATTAAAATCACACTTGCATAAATTGAAATCACACCTACGATTGAAATCACACTTGCGGAAATTGAGATCACACTTGCAGAAATTGAAAACACACGTTCATAAGTTAAAATCACACTTGTGAGAATTCAAACTAGAGCTATGATCTATTGGTGACTTTCTCAAGTATAATGAACATCTTATATTGTCGCAACAATTAAGTTTTCATTCATTCAATATTAATCTAATAACATCAATCCAAAAATTGAAAGACTAAACCTAGAGGGAATCATAAAACACACTAAGTGCAGATGCAAGCGAAATTGAAGCAATGGAGCTGCATCACAAAAATAAATCTAACTGAGTTACAACAACATGAATTTTGGCACAAGGGTAGACCCAGGGTTCAACGCTTCAACAACGCACCAAAAAAACCCTAACTATCGACCCTTTTGGCAACACCTGTGAAGTAGATGAATTCTCAACCAAGGTAGAGGCAACGGGGGTTGTAGGACTCAAGTGTATACAACCTAGCTGGGACACAGATCTGTGATCAAAATACTTAAAAAAGCACTTAGAAATTAACATTCATTAGTATTTGACCCTTATTCACATCGTAGGTAAAAAACCTAATTACGGATCAATGCAGTATTCAACAAGATCTAAGCATATATAACTGTTTAGCACATAGTATCAAACAGATCTAGCATTAATTCATGTTATTAAGCACTAAGCCACTACATCATATGCATCTAATATACATAAAGATTCATCACTAAGCATAAATCGCATCAATAACACAAAGCAATCACAACACAGGATATACGTGGTTCACCCCCATCATGGGGCTATGCCCACCAAATCTTTGTCTTCTTTATTATCTTATTTCAATATTCTTACATGCACAGAGACACAAAACCAACTCTGCATAGGAAAAAAGATCTGCGCGCACTTCGCCAGATCCTCCTTCCCTGATTTTGGTACAACACAGAGCCTTCTTACAATCACTTGCACTTAACTTTGCAAGTTCTCAACACATTGTATGCATGAAGCCTTCAAAACTAATCACACTTAGCAACCTTTACATATATTGTACAAATCCAACTTATATCTGATGCTTCTTACAATGCCTAGATACTTATTTATACATTTACAAATGGGTCCTAAACATGGGTAAACTCATGGGCCGACATCCCATACCCGTTACATAAGCCCTAAACCTAGAAATCCCGCAAAAAGGGGGCAATATCCCATGATCTCCACTTCGCTTGTCCGTTCCATCTTCGACCAGCATGTCGAAGTACCAAAATTGGTAAAACACGACCAAGTTTATCCAAAACTTGGTCGAGGGCCAACAGGCCCCCAACACTCACCCGTGACTCATCCTGAGTCACTCTGATCTAGGAAACTCTGCTTCGAAGGCCTCGATATTGGATCAAGCTGCCTCGATTTGCTTCTTCACCAGAACCTCCTGCTCGATGAAATCCTGAATGACTTTCTCAGTAACAGGTCCTTCCAAGCACTATTCCATTGTGGTGACCACTTGTTCCAACTGTGCACCTTGTCCCTCTATCTCCTAAAAAAGTGTGCAGGCTTTGTCCTGTACCAGATGAAGTCTCTAGGTCACTTCCATGACTTTACTTTGGATGGCATGGACCTGCTGCTGAACTGTATGATGTTCTTGTGACCTTTTCATATTCTCGACCGCTGATAGTATCTTCAACTGTGCTTGTACTGTCGTTGCTTTTGCTTTTCTTCCTGGAGTTGTGACTCCAATGTCCTTATTTCTGGGTCCTCTACAAGGCGCTCATAGGTTTGCACACTTCTATTGTTGAGTTGCTTGCATTCTAAGGCCAATGCCTTGATTCTTTCGACTGCACTCTAGGCAGTTTCTTTCCTCTGATCTCGCACTTTCTATGGAGTGCTCAACACTGCTTGCAATTCTAGTTCTGCTACTCTTGCTTGGAGTTTCTAAATGGCTTCAATGAACGTCCACACTTGTCTCTTAGTTGTTTCCTCTTCCATCTATGCCAGGCTCGACATACAGTGAAGTGCTCTAGCGACTTCTTCTTTAACTCCAATCTGCTCTGCGAGCAACTATTTGTTTTCCTTTTGGATCTGCGCTCTATCCTCTACAAAATTCACCTAGAGGTCATCTTTCTCTTGTTGTGCAACCCGACGATGCTCTAGGGCTTCCTCCTTTTCTTACTTCAATGCCTCTGTGGTCTTCTCTTTTTCTTCCTGGACCCGACGAAGGCGAGCCTCTATTGCATCTGCTATTCAACGTAGCTGGGCAGGCTCATCTTCTACTTCTATGCCCCATGATGACAATGATGCAATAGATATTGTGTGTCTCGAATAAAGAGCTTGTTGTACCCCTTTGAGCTCTGCCTTGATCCTGTTATACATTGTCTCCTGTTTGGCTTTGCTTCATTGTAAAATTTTCTTGAAAGTATCTGATATAGCTACGATGATGAGGTCAATATCATCCACCGTAAGTAATGTCTATAAGTGGGGATTATTGGTGCATGACGTCTTTCATGCTGAGGATTTCCTTGGAGAAACCTTTCTTTTATTGGATGTCTCTGTCTCTGTAAGGAGATATTTATGCGGTGTTAATTCACCCTAATCCTGCTTGTCTTCTTCCCCTTCATCCTCTTCTTTGTCCACTTTGTCACCTCCTCCCCCTTCAGGTGAATCTGGTGTAGTATCCTCTGATGCACTGCGCATTTCTTGTACTTCTTCCTTCTTCTTCTTCTTGTTATTTCCCCATCCTTCATACTCTTCCCAGGTGACTACAAGACTTCTGATAAGGTTGAGGTCAAATATTTCTTTCTGTTCAATTGGTACAAGGAATTATGCATGCCATTCCTTGGTTATTTCCTCCATATCTTCCTCAGTGAGCTTGTAATAGGATTGGATCTCTTCCTTGTGTTCGTCTCCATGTGCAATGATGTAAATGAAGTTCCTGTCTGCGTGGAACTTCGCTATTGGTATGAACCTATGAAGTGTATTTGACGTCATGCGAGGGAAGGATTCAATGGCCCTCTTTAGTTGCAAGTAGTAGGTGTGGAACACCGCATTGGACTGACATTGCTTTGCCATGTTGCTCGAATACTAGAGGGTAGTGAACCTCACGACTAATGGTTCAGACGACTCGACTTCATGGAATGTTTCTCCCTTTGGCATCTCTCAAGCGATGAAGACAATAAGAATCAATGACCAGCTGAAGTGAAACTCGTAGCCCTAGTCTTGCACTTCACGACAATCTTGCTCCAACTGGTTGACGAGATAGCTCACCCAATTCATCTGCATCCCTTCGATGCACTTTTTTGCGAGGTTGATGATGAACCCCGTGACATGCATTGGTTTTTTTTTCCTAACGAGCTTACCAATGATCAACTGGAAATCTAGGTGCATTGTGTCATTTTGGATGGAGGCTTTCCTTTCTCCACATCGTCGTAGGTTTCCTTTATTCGCTGCGCCAGGGCGCGATCTGCAGCCTTCCCTAGGTAAGAATCCTGAGGGTCTAGTCCTTGCATGCTCAATCCAGTGATCCGGTGGATCAACATCAGATCTATAGTGATGCGCTTATGCAACCATAGGTAAACTCCATGGAAGCATGACAAGAGGATTTTAACGCATGCGTTAACCTCTTGATGTATTTTGAAGTGTGGTATCTTAGTCACATTAATAATTGTTGATCTTGCGATGTCCATGGTCCATGACTGGGGGATTTTCTTCAACTTATTCCCCATTGTCTTTGTCAAGTACTTATGTGGTGCAAGAATTCCATAATTCTTGTGGTCTCCCAAGTTGAAATCATTGATATTTAGTGTCAGAATCTGTCCCAACTGTGGTCCAACTGCGCGTATCCCCTTCGGGAGGTACGCAGTGATTAGTATATAGTCGAAGTCCCTCGAGATGCTGTCATGACTAACTGTGCCATCTAGAGGTAGGATATAGTGAGGAAGGACTGATGGGATGAGCTTCACATTTGCCAAGTTGTCCCAATGCTTTCTTTGTTTCTCTGTTTTAGTTTAGGATGGCCCAGATCGATGTGAAGTCAATGGGGAGGCTTGCAATCCTCTCATCAATGAGGCCTGTGCTCTTGCAGACATGACCTTCTCTACCATGAGGTCAATCAAAATCTATTTGATGGATTTCTCTACTGCGCTAACGTCGTTCGACATGCATGCTCATGATAAAATGTCTTGGATAGGTGGAAAAACTCTCAAGGTAAGCAGAATGGGTGGCGAGGTCTCAATGAGCACTATGCGAAAACAATTAGTTCTTTGTGGGCTCAGATAATCACAATTTGTAAAAGTGTCCCCGGTAAGACATTCGACGGGTTAAATAGATAATGTAGTAATGGAATCCTCCAATGGGTAGGAAGGCCTCAATCAATACAATTCCATCCTTTATGGCGTGGTCCCAACAGTCTAACGACGATATTTCCGGCAATAATTGCGTTTCTATCTGTTTTGGAGCATCATTCTAATGGTTGGTACACCTCCAACGATCATATTTCTTCATCATAGAGAAGTTCCAGTCTGCATTGTTCTGCTATGCCGGTGAGGTTCAAGTTCTGCAAGCCTTCCTTCTGTGAAGTCCTCTCTGGAACCTCCTGCAATTTATCTAGATTTTCTTTCTTCTTACTGAGATTTCTTTCTTTCTTTCTTGTGATCTGCGTCTTTGGATTCCTCTTTCCATTATTGTTCTTATCTTCTCTTTCCGCACTGTTGAGGGTCTTTCACACGGTTCGAGGGTAATACTTTTTTCTTTTATTATTTCTGGAGTAGGTGCTTTTCTCTTCTGCATGGATAAGTTCTTTAAGATTTCTTGCATTCTTTCAACTTCGACATCTAGGTCTATGGCCCTCAGTTGCTTCGACTTGCCCTCATGTTCTTCTATTAAGCACATTATTCTCCTAGCCATGAAATCCTTTAATTCTTGTTTTTTCTGTTCTATAGCTTCCTCTTCTTCTTTCCTTTGGATCTGATCTCTCTCAATCCAAGTCCTTCCTAACAAAAGTGAAACAGGAGCATTGTTATCAACAAAATTAATGACCTCAAATTCTTCTTCTATTGATGTTCCATGAGCACTCATAGGTACATGAGTAAGTCTTCCACATAGGGTTATCATCTTTCCTTTAAGAAATCCTATTCTTTCTAATGAAGGAATCATAGCAGGCTTTCCCAAAATTTCCCAAGTACTTTTTGGCATAATTTTCACTTGTGTTTCTACATCCAATACACAGTCCATGTCGAAGTCTCCTATTCTTGTTTCTATGCACTGCTTCTCTTTTAAGATCTCTGGTAAATTGATGCCTTCGGGATCATTCAGTGTTTCTTTCATCTGCAATAATATAGCCTCTAATTATTTCTGGTTCTTTAGCATATTCTTAGTCTCTTGACCTTCCTCCTGATTTTCTTGTCTCATTCTCATCTTCTCAAATTTAGTAATCATTCTAGAGAAATCTAAAACTTCATGTCCAATAGCTTTACAACAAACAAAAATAGGACCTCTACTAGGTCATTCCTTAGCAATATGTCCTGGTATTTTTCAACTATAACAAAGAGTCAATCCTCTCTTTCTCTTAAATGATCCCCAACCATTCCTATACTGTTGTCTGGGATCATAGTGATGGACCTGTAAAAAAATATTTCTAGGATCCTGCATCCACTTGTTAGTACAAAAATTATTTCTATGCATAGGAATAACATATCTTTCTCTATTTCTATCAGGTCTATTCATATCACATCTTCTTTCTTCTAGTTGTTCCCTAGTTTTCAGGTTTGGACAAAATCTATCAAACATACCTAGATCTATTCTTTCAAAACAAAAATTTCCACTTATCTTACCTTTATCAGAGAACAAAGCTTTAAGATCTTACCTCTTTTCTTTAGACTGAACTTCTCTTCTTAGCACAGAGCTTTACAATTCAAGTAGAGTACTGCGTACTATAGCAAAATATCTACGCACAAAGCTTTCTCTTTTCCTCAGTTCCCAACAATCACAGTTTTAGTTTCCGACAACGGAACCATTTGTTGGCACAGGGGAAGAGCTGGTGTTCAATGCTTCAACAACGCACCAACAAAACCCTACCTATCGGCCCTTTCATAAACACCTGCGAAGCAGATGAAGTCTCACCTGAGTTAGAGGTAGGGGGGGGGGTTGTAGGACTCAAGTGTCTACAACCTAGCTGGGACATAGATCTGTGATCACAATACTTAACAGAGCACTTAGCAATTAAAGTTCATTATTCTTTGACCCTTATTCACATCATAGGTAAAAAATCTAATTACATATCAACGTAGTATTCAACAAGATCTAAGCATATCTAACCATTTAGCACATAGCATTAAATAGATCTAGCATTCATTCATGTTATTAAGCACTAATCTACTACATCAGATGCATCTAATATACATAAAGATTCACCACTAAGAATAAATGACATCAATAACACAAAGAAATCACAACATAAGATATATGTGGTTCACCCTCAGCGTGGGGCTACGTCCACCAACTCTTCGTCTTCTTTATTATCTTATTTCAATATTCTTGCATGCATAGAGCCACAAAACCAACTCCGCATAGGAAAGGAGAACTGCGCGCACTTCACCAGATCCTCCTTCCCTGATTTTAGCACAACACAGAGCCTTCTTACAATCACTTTCACTTAATTCTGCAAGTTCTCAACACATAGTATGCACACAGCCTTCAAAACTAATCACACTTAGCAACCTTTACATATATTGCACGAATCCAACTTAGATCTGACGCTTCTTACAATTCCTAGATACTTATTTATACATTTACAAATGGCGCCTAAGCATGGGTAAACCCATGGGCCGACATCCCATACCCGTTACATAAGCCCTAAACCCAGAAAGCTCATAAAAAGGGGACGAGATCCCACGATCTCCGCTTCGCTTGGTCGCTTTGTCTTCGAACAGCCTGTCGAAGTCCCAAAATTGGTCAAACACGACCAAGGTTATCCAAAACTTGGTTGAGTGCCAACAATGAATCACAATAATTTAATTCTATTATAACCAAAACTTGAAGAGACACGAGTTGTAGCAATGAAAAGTGCAAAACGATTGTGATGTTACGAGATGTTGAACTTAGAAAATCAAAACACTCATAAATCGTAACACTATTATGAAGATTGGGAATTAAAACAGACTAAAAGATAATTCTAAAATACGAGAACTAAACTATGATTCTAGAACAACAACTAACCAGAGAATGTTTACAACATGTGAATAAAATTACGAACCTAGAATTACAACAATTGAGAGTAGAAAATAATAGATTAAACTGAACAAAAGTAAAATAATAATTCTAATATTATTTTTATAGAAAATACCTCACCAAGAAGGGGGCCCTACTCCCTTAGGTGAGGTTCTGGGATACAGAACTAGAATCACACGATCAATCAATACATCAACATGCAACTATAAATTTGGAAAATAAATTTTATCGGGGTAGCTTGAAAATATACAATAACAACAAAATGTAATTGCCAGAACAATTTCCTCCCCTCAGCTCTTGGGGAGATGAGACTTTATATAATATGACTACTATTCTAAAATTATACAAATAGTGGATGGAAAACCATGAGAATGTGGTTGTTCATCTGGTTACAACGATTCTTTCAATTGCAGGTGTAAGCTAACTTTATAGGTAACCGATTATTGTAGTGGCCTATTTTTCCTTTGTCTCCTTCACTTGTGGAGATTACCTCCCAACCGTCAGATCCCAACTGGAAGAAACAACGTTGACCACTGGGATATTGAGCTATTTTTGGAGTTGCAACAAAAAAACTGTGCTTGCGGTTGTAACTGTTTTGTCTCAAATTGAAGAAACTGCAGATGCACCTTTAATTGAAGCAGTTGGGTTTTGTGCCCGAAATTATAGTAACTTGCTTTGCGCCTGAAGCTGTATCATCTTGGAGTTGCAGCAGAGAGGTGTTGTAGCTACTTGGAGTGTTTCATCTACTAGATTCTTGTGCAAAAATGTTAGTGTCTGATAATAACGAGTTCCTTCCTAAGAATTATACAAAAATAAAATAATAATGGATAACTTTGGTGACAAATGAGGTGAACTGGATAATGGAAGTATCAAAATGAAAGTGATTAATGTAAAATGGTAAGATAAAAGGTATAGACATGTGCTGAAATTATGCCATTTTAGGAACCCATCATCTCCCCCAACCCGAAAATATTGCATTTCCTCATGAAACTATGATCACTGTGTGTTAGAGAAGTCAGGGTGACCCTGGGGGTCACTAATACCACATATTTCCTACTCTACTACTACCTTCTGTTCATTGATATGATCTTCTACCAGAGTTCCTATGCTTTGTTCTGTTTCTACCTCTATTTGAGTGGCTTTGTTAATCATCATAAAATATGTAGTCTGGATAACTACCTCTTTTGTCTCCCTAGTCTTTCTTGTTTCTTGTGAGCCAGTTAAGGCTTCCCTTGCAACAAGAGGACTTGCTGCAGGGTAACCTAATTTTTTAGGTGCCTTGTGTTCCGCAAGCTCTTCTATGAGCATCTTCAAATTGATTTTAGTACTTCAAATTTTCACCCTCAACATTTTGTTTTCTTTGACCAAAGAGTCATAGATAGGGAGAGAGTGGGGCATGCTTACCCATCTGGGAGTGATCAAAGTAGAATCATGTGGTTGCAACTATTGAAGGCCTTGGTCTAGTGTGGTAAAAATACCATGTTCATAGGAGTTTCTTGATGGGACTCCTTCTACTCTTTGTTCTTTTGGTGAATGGGTAGGTCGTTCCCTAAGAGGTCCCTCTACTGGTTCTTGTGTGGCAGTAGGGGCCTTTGGTTCTATTTCCTTTTTATATTCCTCTGGAGTAGCATCCTTCCTCTGGAGTAGCAACATTTGATTCCTCAAGAGTTCCTCTTGTTGTTTCAACAAGAGGCATTATTTCTAGTTCGTTTCCCTCAATTATGTTGATTGTGGTGTCAGTGAACATGTCCAATTCCCCCTTGTCCTCTATACTTCTAGAGTGTTCTTGATTTTACATATGAAATTTGGGCGGTTATGCTGGAGGCAAGGATGATTTTAGGGGATAATTTCGCTCATGGGCTAATTTTCCATGGTTTTTCCAAAAACGAGATTAACTATTTTAAAAATGATTTGCCCAAATTCTATAGGATAAAATTATTTTACCTTAAAAATCACCAAAATTTTATAAAAATTATATAAAATACTTAGAAATTTGAATATTTTTAAAAAAATATCACCAAACATTTATAGTTGACATATGAAAGATTAGTAATATTTGCCAAGGTTTCTACATTTTAAAACAAATTTCCATCCTTAAAATCATCCCTGGCTGGAGGAGTGCGTTTTGCTATTTTTAGTGAAAGAACAAATACTTCTTCCTTCTTGTCTTTGTTTTCTTGTGTTGGAGCTTGTTCTCGAGTCGACATCCCCATTGGTTTTTGTGGTTTAGAGGAGGATTCCAGCTCTTCACCATATGTATATGCCACTAGGAGAGTGGTGAGACCCTCTCCGAGAGTATCTTGGTTTGGTTCTTGGAAGTCCATGTGAGTATCCTCCTTTGGTTCTTATGTAGTAGGGGAAGATTTGACTTTCTCTATTTTCTAGTTTACCTTCTAGACTGGCTCCTTGGGCTTGACATTTTTTCACCTCTTACTCTGATTTGTAGCCTTATGCTTTGTCCTTCATTTCTTCAACATGGGATGTGTCATTTTGGTAAACCCTTGAAGTCGCTTTGTGCCTAGTTTTCTAGCCATTATCTCCACATCAATGTCATAGTCTTATTTTACCAGAGTTGTGACATGATGGGATTTTCCCTACTTTTTCACTTGGGTTTCTTTTGTGGAGTTTCAGAATATGCTCCTTCTATCTTCATGGCCTCATTTTCTAGTGGAAGTGTTGTATTTGTAATATCTTGTGGAGTTGGAAGTGCAGTAATTTCCTGCTCAATTGCCCGAAGGGAAACAACTTCATTTTCACTGAGGAGAATAGGTGGCTACAAGATACTATTCCAAGTACATCCATGTTTGTGCACAATGCATTAGTGACTAGTAATTTTATGATTCCATGATCAAATACAACCTCCCTAGGGTTCTTGTCCCTTTTGAAAAGAGTTTCCATTGTCTGCAATTTCCTGAATAGAAAATACGACATATTGATCGGCCAATTATGGCATAGATGGTCAATCAGGTGGATGTGTTGAACATAAATTGTTCCATAGAATCCTTTACAAGTGAAGTAACACTGAACGAAGACACCTTCATATTCCCATGGATGAGGTAATGACTGAAGGTCGAATCCTATCTCTTTCTTGACTAAATTTTCCTCTGGTTTAAGGAACTGCCTTGGAATTTTTGGCTGTGAAGTCCTTCAGCTATACCATCTCTCTCCTAAGAGAGGTAGCCTCATGACTTCAACCACAGTATCCTCTATGACTTCCACCTGTGTTCTTGCAACTATCGAGTGATTTTTTGTGTGGTTCATGGAGAATTCTAGAATGATCTCATCATTATATCCATGTAATTGTAACACATACTCCATACAAATCACTCGTCCCATGGATGAGGTAATGCCTGACAGTCGAAGCCTCTCTATTTCTTGAATAAATTTTCCTTTGGTTCAAGGAACTGCCTTGGAATTTTTTGTTGTGAATTCCTTCAACTATACCATCTCTCTCCTAAGAGAGGTAGCCCCATGACTTTGGACAAAGTCTCCTCTGTGACTTCCACCTATGTTCTTGCAACTATGGAGTGATTTTTTGTGTGGTTCATGGAGAATTATAGCACAATCTCATCATTGTATCCATGTAATTGTAACACATACTCCATACAACTTGCTCATCCCAATATTTATCTGATGTTTTCTTAAACCTCTAACAACATTGTTTTGATCGACTCTCTGCATATTAACAATCCACCCATGTCTCCTTTCTTATGTTAAATATGAGTGTTCAGATTTTACAGAGTAATGTGAGTAATGGAGTGGTGAGTTCATAATTATAGAAATAAATGGTGGTGGTTATGATAGTAGTGATTACAATAATGATGTTTTGATGTGGCAGTTTATGGAGGAATGATTAGAAACATGCCATTAGAATGTATTTATTGCGAATTCAGATAAGAATTCCTACTTGACATAAATTACCTTGAGTGGTGTATGAGTATAGAAAAAATAGAGTCTTGATGGTGTAGGATGCAGTCCTATCAATGGTTCTAGATGTAATTGCAATGATGATGTTATTGGTTTCGTTGGTTGGAATTGTAGGAATGACAATGCTAAAAAATGTGAGTTGCAAGTGGAGTCGCAACAACAAAACAACAACACTGGCAGTGTATCTAATGGTGGGGATACAAATTGCAAAATAGGTGATGGAGGGGAAAGGTGTGTGTGGAAAGTGAAAAAAATGGAGTGAAGTTGTGGGCGGAGCTGCAGTGACATGAGTCACAACAACGAAGATGCAACAATAAAAAATGAAATGACTGAAACTTGTTAAAGGGAAGAAGTCGTGGCACGAGAGTTACAAGGACAAGAATACAACATGGATGATGCAGTATATCATGAGGATTTGAGTTGAAACATCAGTGGTGCAGGGAAAAGGAGAAAAGTGGTCAAATGAAATGAGGCTGCAAGCGGAGCTGCAACTATAAGAGTCACAACAATGAAGTTGCAATAGTCAAAATAGACAGAGATTTGGGAAAAAAATGGTGAGTTTTTCTAACTAAAGGAAGGATGCATCAAAGTTGAATCCAAGACAATGGGGGAAGGGAAATGAATAGGGAGGGCTACAAATCAAGTGGAATCCAAAGGAATTAGGACAAGATTAATGAATTCGACAAGGGAATTGCAGGAACGAGAGTTGCAACAATGGGAATACTTGCAACAATGAGGGAAATTGCAGCCATGCGACTTGCAACATTGAAAATCGTAGTAAAAACTAAAGTTGCAGCAATGGGTTCTAACACACCCAATCCCTTAAATTTTTTCTAAGGGATGCGGTATTGAAATTTCTCTTTTCTCAACTATCCCAAAACCTCTTCTACGTCATACCACCATCTCCTACTTTTCGAGAACTTTCCAATGACTATAGCCATGCTCAATTCTGAGCTCAGGATCAAAATTTATAGCCTCTCAAAGTTCTTAGGCCTTCATGGGTCAACCACAAG
>JZKD02S2063990.1:435411-453582 GCA_000966675.3 Picea glauca
ATTTTTCATCTCCCTGCTCATGCAATCCTCCGAAGTGTCGTATATCCGAAGTGGGAGATCTATCGCCATGTGTCCTTATTGATGAACAGTTCAGATTTGCTTTGGGACTTCGGGAGTTTATGAATGTTGTGCTCAGAAATATCCCAGAGTGGTATAGGCTGTGAAGTGACGTGGTGGCCTAATGTCACATGATGTCACAACTATTTATGTGTCATGGAAAGAAGGCTGACATGTGTCACGTGGAAATGGGTGAATGCCACAACCAAATGACCTGGAATGAGTGCTACATGTCATGACTGATGAGTGTGCCATGTGTCATGACTGATGAGTGCTGGATGCTTCAACACTTTGGGCATCGGGAGTTTTGGATTGTGACGCATGAAGTTATCCCGAAGTAGTACGGGCCTGAAGTGACGTGGTAGACTCTCATTAATTCGGGACTTTAACAGTTCAAAACTTCAGGTAATTCTTTCTCTGGTGCTTCACAAATCTCTTGGAGTGCTAAGTCTCTGAATTGAAGGATATGCCTCCATGTATCCTCATTGATGGATGGTCAATATTCACTTCGAGACTTTGGGACTTCTTCTCTTCAGGACTTCGGGTCTTCGACTCTTCGGGACTTTAGGTCTTCGACTCTTCAGGACTTCAGGTCTTTGACTCTTCGGGACTTCGGCTCTTCAGATCTTCAGAACTTTAGCTCTTCAGCTCTTCAGGACTTCGACTCTTCGACTCCTTGGGAATTCATCTCTTCAGGACTTCTTCTCTTTGTCTCTTCATCTCTTTGGGACTTCAACTCTTCAGGACTTCAGGTAATTCTTGATCTTAAATCCCGCACAATTTTGACACTCCGAATGCACAAAAACCGTCAATCTGATTTGCCTGATGGATCTCCACCGTCGAAAGTCAACCTGTTTGTTCCCACAAACTGAGTCTGAAATGGACCGCTCTGGATTGTTGCATTTTTCCATGGGCATTTCCTATGAATACAAAAAATTCTTGGCCAACCTGCGGTAAGCTCAATCAATGGAAAACATGATGACAAGAATTTCGAACCAAATACAACATCTACTTATCCTTCAAGAAACAATAGCAACATAAATGCGCAAACACTCAATCAAGAAATAAAGGGATAAGGACCAACTCACTTAGTAAATGGGAAACTGACTTAATCAACCTGAAGAGGAAAAATTCGATGAAGGCATAGAGAAATGAGAGAAGAGAGGTAGGGGTGTAGACCTAGGTCACAACATTGGCTCCAACTGGGGATAGCTCATCCTTGTGAGGTCCTAAGAACTGTAGATCGATGCCTTGAGATTATATAACTTCTCTTACCTTTGTTTCTTTCTTCCAACCCTTTGTCACTGTTATTGTTCCTCAGCCATTCATTTTATTGAATTAAAAATCAAGACTACACCCCAGTGGCTTTGTTGGGCTATGGAGTCTTTACTGAAACTTGAAACTGTAGCTAAACCCTAGTTCCTTTGTTAGGATATGGAGTCTTTACTGAAACTTGAAACTACAGCTAAACCATAGTGCCTTTGTTGGGCTATGGAGTCTCTTATTCAAACAAGCTACTGAAAACCAACATACTAAAAAACAATTTGTGAACTAAAAATTAAATGCTCGAACTACAAGCTTATTATCCCACTCCTAATTTGTTAAAACTTTCTACTCAGGTATACACAAATTTCCATAGTAACCATTCAAGCAATTTATCTACCAACTGGATTTCTTGAACCTGCTTTGTGGAAATAAAAATTTGAAAATGGAATGACAAATTTCTCTGAATACGAACCCCACACTTGGAGTGAAACCATGATAGAGGATTAAAACTAATAAAATCCTCCAAGTATGCATCCATCAGATCATAAAAATCATGACTAGTTACCTTTGTATTGATAGTAAACTCATGTGCTTTCTGCTCCAAATGGATAGACTTCCCTTGTGAAAAATTTTCTTCCATAGAAACATTGACATCCTCATTTTTTAGACCCGAAAATGGAACGGGAAAATATTGCAATCTGTTTCCACTATCAATTTCTCCCTTTAAGTTTAGAGTGGAAATTCCATCACTACTAGACGAATTTGAGGCAATGTAAAATGCAACTATAGTATTGCTGCCAACATCTATAGTTATGTTTTCACAAGCATCTTGATCTTCATTAAAGTTTTGAGCAACAAATTTACCTTGCAGTTGTTCATTATTTTCTTGTGCATAAATGTCTTCGACAACTTTCAAAGCAAAGGCATCTTAAAAATCAGAGGGCAGCTGGTTACTTCCATTTATTCCAGGAGTAGGAACAACTGGTGTAGTGAGGGCATCATTTGATGAGAAAGAAAACATGTTCAACTTCTCCTGTAGCTCCTCCTCTTTTTCTTGACCAAAATTTAAACGCATATAATTATGAAAGTCATCATAAGTCAAGAATGTGAGTTGATCCCCAATATTTATAGTTAGATGTTGAGGGGAAGCAACTTGTTGTTTGGAAAATTGATCATCATTCTCTACAAAAAATTCATGAAATTCATCATTAGAAAACTCATCCCTCTGCTCATAATTAAGAAAAGGTTCACCTGTACATGTAAATCCATCCTTGTGATAATCATCAATACACTTAGTTTCAAGAATAGAAAAAACTGTTTTATTATCTTCAGGATCCGAGGAAGAATAAAAATCTAAAAGTGATGCATTAGTATGCTGAAAATAAGAACCCGGATCAGATTTTCATTGTCCATATCCTTCCTTGGATTCTTCTGTATCCAAATATGATTTCTTATGCTCATAAACTCATTCATGTTCCAAATATTCATCCCAAAATCGATTTAAGAGCCTTCCAAAAGCTCAGATGTTGTCCTCAATCTCCTCTACATTAGTGAACATCTGTTGCAATGATGACGACCTTCTCTCTCTGAGAAAAAGAAATAGATCAGGGTGTTGTGCAATTATATACTGCACCATGGAAACAACTTCAGTAGGTTGAATTTACATGGGCATATTAAGATAAAAATTATGAAACCTTCTATTGAATACGATAGCAACTTCATCCTGCTCCCTTCTCAAGGTGTAGAAATCTGAAAGATATTTTTCAAAGGATTTGTTCTCACCCCAATACCTCAAAAACACATTACGCAAATCAGTCCATGAACTAATAGAATCAACTTCCAAATTTCTGAACCAGACTAGTGCATCTCCAAATAAAGATTTGCAGAATATTCTCGTAACTACATACTCATGCATAATTTGAAAATTATCAATGAAAATTTCAAAATATTCTAGGTGCTTCTTAGTTGCAACATGGTCTCCTCCATTGAATAGAGGAAGGTAATCATTAAAATTGGGAGGATAGGCATGAAGGATAAGTGGTAGTTTTAGGGGTTTGTAGTACTTCTAGATCCTGGACTAAATTTCAGTAAGTTGATTACAAGGGGGAACAATGATTTCAATAAGTGGTGAATTGGATGTATAATTCACAGGCTTACATGAATGATCATGATCTAGAGAAGTTGGGATATGATCAACATTATGGTTAGTGGGTTCAAATGAAGTAATGAGATTAAGATCGATAATACAAGAGGGTAGATCTTCTCTTCTCAAGGATGGATTGACCACTGTAGAATTATAATCATCCAAGTAAACAAAGCATAAGATAATTATTTTCACACACCAAGGAAAATACATGAATGAAATGATGAAGAAAAATATGAGCTCTTTGAAAAGACTGATGTCTTGGTACTTGGTCTGTCCCTTCCACATTTTCATTCTCTATTGGCTGGGCTCATCCTCCAGTGGAGTCTTTTGATTATGGAGTCGCCAGGTGAAAGATTGCAGTCATAAGTGATCCAAAAATGAAGGTATTACTGATAAATTGCAAGTTTAGTTCATTGTATTTTATGCATCAGATCAATAAGAATGCAAAATACATAAACTCTTTAACTTATCGCAGAATATCAAATGTGACTTTTACTTGATGTTTATAAGTGAATAAAGAGATCAACCATTAATAACCATGTTGCAAATTAAGATAAGAGAACAACAAAACAAAAAGAGAAATAGAGACAAGAACTTGTTAACGAAGTTCACCAATCATTGGCTACATCTCTGGGCCCGCTTCCAAGTGGAGGACATCTTTATTGCTCTTTAAATGCTCAAATTTATCTTACATAGGCTCTTTGTTGTTACATTACATGCTTCAGATCTGCAATGCAAGACCTCCTTGCTCATATTCATACATGCATCATCAAACTCCTCTCAACAACATGAGAAAATGCCTCTCAAAATATGAGAAAAGGCCAAAAATTACAAACTGCTCCTTCAAATCCCTGCCTCAAAAAGTCTTCCTGAAGCTTCAAAAAACCTAGTTTTTATATTTTTCTAGATTAGATGAGGAATCCCAACTTCCCCTGAAGATCTGGCCTCTTTCTGGGATCAAATCCCCCTCCAAATGGCCAAGATATCCTCAAAAAACCAAATTCTGGTCATTAAATCTCTTATTACAGTTATGAATTAATTAAAAATCCAATAACAGGGTAAAAAAACCCACTTTTAAACCATAATATATGGGCTAATCCCCCAAAATGTGGCGCTTGCCCCTCAAAACTGGTCACATGCACTTAAAATGGCCAAGCACTAGCCCATAGGGCTAAGTGTTGGCCCCAAGATTGCGCTAGCACCTTGTTTTGGTGCACATATCATGGAACCTCCCCTTTAAATGTGCTCTGGTGGTTATGGGCTGCGCCCCTTTTCTGCTGATCTGTGGTCACATTACCACATGAAACCATGGGCTTAGCCCCAACGCCCTCCTTTCCACCACAATATAATATGCAAGACTTATACAATAAAGTGGAATACATTTTAATAAGCAATATTGTGGCACGTTGGTAAAAGGGCTCTCCTCAAGGTTCTTGGGCTTGGCCATAGGTTGTTGGTTCAAAACCCACAGACTCTATAAAATTTTTAACATTTCCACACATTTCATGACTGGCTTCCACATGGCTTCCCATGCCTAGGCCACGTGGCACCACCACATTTGCCCAATTATTCGCCACATTTCCAATTATGATTGGATCTATCATCTACCCAGTCAACTGTTGCAGTGCTGCCATATGTCTCTGCCACATCAACATCATTAATTAGCTTTGGTGACATCATTCTGACGTCATCATTGACTTTTTCATTGTTTGAGAAAATGGTCAGAGTGCGATAACTCTCACATATAGAGCTCATTTGAGAAAGTAAATATATGGCCGGAATCAACACAAAGAGCCGGTCACAATGGAATTGGTTTCACTCAATTCTGAGAAATTTCATTTTTGAGCATTTTTTGAGCCCGTGGAGCCTCCTGGATCAATATGTGTGTCTGGTCTTTGTTCACCATCAAAGATCATATCTGATCATTTTAGTTCTCCCAGGGAAAGATATCTCACTACTCTGTTCCCCAACAATGACGCCAGAAGATGTTGGTCCTAAGGTTTGCAACTGAATGCTAAAGGGAAAAGCTAGGCCACCTATCATTTTAGAATGATTGTTTCTTTTAATTTTTGTTGGTTGGTCAGAGGGTTATTATATCAAGAAAAAATAAAGGTTGGATTGGAAAAAATGTTATGGATGAGGGTCCTCCTTGGCTAGTGACACACTAATGACATACTAATGAAATAATAGAAAACAAAGGGAAACAACATACTACTCGATGAATAATATGCTGCAAGAAGTTCAATACTTAAAATATCATTTCAAGACATTAAACATGTATCAAAAACACAATTACTCCCACAGGTTGCAATAAAAAAAAAATCTTCACCAAAGAATTAGTTGTTTGATAGGTTGCATATCAGTAAAAACAAGTTATACAACAACTGAAAGGAAATGACATGTACTTTGCACAAATCAAAAACTACATTCAAGATAATATAAAAACACATGAAGATTTGAACGAAACATTGTAATAAAGAGTATGTTCACTAGGTAGAGAGATTTAATCCATGCATAGAATGGGTCCAACCAGTCTAATGTATTTCTATTCTTTTCCCCAAAATATGACCTTCAAAACATTCAAACACCCCCTATTTAACAGAGTTGCAGAGGTTCTCGTCCTTAGGGGACTGAGACCTAATTTAAGGTAACTGTTTGTAGAAAACATTATTAACTTCGCTAATACATGGGACTTAATCAGCTAGAGTGGTTCTTATCACACACAAAAGACCACTCTTTTATCTAATCTAAGAAAATACTGGAATTAATCAACTAAAAACTACTATTGTCTTTGAGATAGAACTGATGCATGCGTTAGAGGAACTAAATTGGTAGAAAATAGGCCTCAAATTGATATAACAGAGCTCTGTGTTGAGTAATGTCATGCCTGGGAGCTGTTGGAGGCCACTAGAGACAACTGGTTGCATGAGTAGAGTTTTCCGAAGTGTTATGGAACCAATCTGCGTCGACCGGTGACTGAGACTTAACTCTATGTATGTGTATGAGCTTTCGGAAGCTAAGCACACTCTATCTCGACTATAACTGACCCTTCTCTCTGCTTTCACTATGATGACCTAGTCGTGAACAGGAAGACGTGGAGATGAGCGTCAAATAGGAAAACAAGATGTGTGGAGGTGACAAGTGATATGAGTGGATTTGTATTACGTGGAGGTGAGTGGAGGACAAGTGTCAAGTGGTGAGAGGAGAAAGAGTAATGAGTGGAATGAGTGGAGGTGACGTGGTGTCATATAAGCATGTGATTGTGAAAGTTGTTGAGGGTGGTTTGGGTCCATACTTCCTTTGGGCCGACAATCCCCCACAAGCCGCCACGTACCCTTCCAACAATACCATGGTTCCAATTGCAGGACCACTCTAGAAAATTAACGTCCAGGCATTTTACATCCCCACAATAAATTGTGGCCATCGATCGTGTCACAATATATGATCCAGGTAATATTCCTTCCTTACCTACTGCAAGGATAAATGGTGTTGGTTGATTGAGATTAATGGTCCGCGATTACTTCAAGAGTTCAGGCTTTGGGCCTTTTCAATGCATAGTTCTTACCATCCTCCGGAGTCCCACATTTCTGAAGTGAGAGATCTGCCTCCACGTGGCCTCTAGATCTAGATAGTCTAGGTTCACTTCATGAGTTCGACCTTCGGTACTTTTCATCTCCCTTCTCATGCAATCCTCTGAAGTGTCGTATATCCGAAGTGGGAGATATGTCATCGCGTGTCCTCATTGATGGACGGTTTAGATTCACTTTGAGACTTCATGTGTTCGACACTTTGGGAGTTTATGAATGTTGTGCTCAGAAATCTCCCGGAGTGGTACAGGTTGTGAAGTGATGTGGTGGCATGATGTCATATGATGTCATTACTGCAGATGTGTCATGGAAATAAGGGTGACATGTGTCACATGGAAATGGGAGAATGACACAACCAAATGACCTGGAATGAGTGCCACGTGTCATGACTGATGAGTGTGGCACATGTCATGATTGATGAGTGCCACATGCTTCGACACTTTAGGATTTGAGAGTTTTGGATTGTGAGGCATGAAGTTCTCCCAAAGTAGTATGAGCCTGAAGTGATGTGGCAGTCTCTCATTACTTCGAGACTTCGACAATTTGACACTTCAGGTAATTCTTGCTCTATTGCTTCACAAATCTCCAAGAGTGCTAAATCTCTGAAGTGAAGGATATTCCTCCAAGTTTCCTCATTGATCGATGGTAAATATTCACTTTGGGAATTCAGGACTTTGGCTCTTCTGCTCTTCGGGACTTCAGGTCTGCGGGACTTTGACACTTTGACTCGTCAGCTCTTTGGCTCTTCAATTTTTTGGGACTTCAACTCTTCGGGACTTCGAGTAATTCTTGATGTTAAACCCTACGTGATTTTGACACTCTGAATGCATGAAAACCATATATATGATTATCATCCAGGTGGATATCGATGGCCACCCACCTTTTCCAACTGGCTCAAAACAGTTTTCTGACAATTTTGGCAATTTACTATTTTTAGCAGTTTTAAATTCCGGGGCCATTTTGAGGGCCTAAATGAAGGTTTTTTGGGATAGAGATTCTCAATTATAGACAAAGGCATATTGAGCCCCCAAAATGAATATCCTCAACGATACCTTTCCAAAGGGCTATCATACGCCTAAAATGGAGACTGTATGCAAAATTTACGACCCCGGGAAGTTGATGTACTAACTTACCCAGATAGGGCCCACATGACTTTTGGCGCTTCATCTCCTAGGGTTAGGTTTTTGGATGTATAGGGTTTTTGGAATTCCTATTTATTGTAAAAAATCCTTCAGAGCCTCATTGTAAGGATCTTGTGAATGAGCACAACCGTCACATCTCTTCTCAGAGATAAGCCACCACCATTTCAACAAGCTTGTTTCCATTGCATTTTACAGTTTCAACTTATTTCCTTATTGAATAGAAAACCGGTTTTATTGTATCTCTGTTATTTTGTGTTAATCACCTGTTAATAATCTGTAGTCATTTCGTTCTTCTCATAAAATCTGGAACATATTATCCTAATGGATCTCCACCCTCGAAATTCAACCTGTCTGTTCCCATAATTTGAGTTTGAAATGGACCACTCTGGATTAGTGCGTTTGTCCACGAGTGTTTCCTATGCATACAAAAAAGTCTTGGTTGACCTGCATTGTGCTCAATCAATAAAAAAAATGATGACAATCATTCCGAGCCAAATACGACATGTACTTATCCTTCAAGAAACAATAGCAACAAAAATGCACAAAGAATCAATCAAGAAAGAAACATATAAGAACCAAGTCACTTAGTAAATGGGAAACTTAATAAATCTGAAGAGGAAAAATTCGACGAAGGAATAGGGAAAGGAGAGAGGAGAGGTAGGGGTGTGGACCTAGGTCACAACAATAACCATGCTCAATTTCAAGCTCAAGATCAAAATTTATAGTCTCTCAAAGTTCTCGGGCCTTCATTGGTCAACCGACATTTCATTGCCATGAGGAATTCATATTGGCACAAGACAATTTTAGGAGAAAACCAAGGAAATTTTTAAGACTTCAAGACAACAATGAAAAATAGGGGAGCATGCCGAAAATAGAGGAAAAATAGTGTTGGAAATGGAGGAAAATCAACACCAAGAAAAACGGTTACAAAGTGGACAAACAAATGCGTAGCATTTGGAAAGTGGACAAGCGTTGACTTGGAGAATGGTTGGAATGAGGACCGACTGAGATGGAGCAGTTGAAAAGTGGACAAACCTAATATAGTTAGGGTTAGGTTTTTTGTAAGGGCACCGTCCCAATTTTTCATAAGAAAAATGTATTAGGACGATGAGGAGGTTTCCCTTTTTGTTGGTGTGTGTATTTTTGAGGATGCAATAGATCCTTTTGTTGAGTAGGAGGTCTTGTTGAGAGACTTTTGCGATTTGTGGAGATCGGATGTAGTGGCGGAATTATTGTATAGTGAATAGCCTAAGTGAATAAATATTTGCAAGAATATGAATATGAATAAAGAGCCTAAGAGAAAAATCTTTGTGGATGTAGCCAAGGAGGGGTGAACCACGGTATATCTATGTCATGTGTATGAAGGGTTTCATTTCTTACTATTATATTTGGGTTAACAAGATTTATGATGAATATGTTATTTGATAAAGGTTATATTACTGCACACTAAGTAAATGAATGTCATAGCTAGTATTTAGATCTGAATCTTATGTTACAGTAGATGAATACCTACCATTGAATACATGTTGTTATAATGCATTATGAATTCTTATTGGAATATTAGTTTTATTGGTATAAAATAAGATATAATGAGGGTTTAAGGGCTAAGAGAGAGTATATCCAATGCCCCTGAGATAGAAACACATCCCATCCCAGGGTTGCAGACATATGATTCATGCGCCCACCCATTGAATCCATCTCGGGTGAGACTGTGTAGTGAAATTTGTGCGTTGTGTTTCCTTTTGGTATCTAGAAGGGCCGATGGTCAAAGGGTTGTTGGTAATCCTATAGTTAGAACCTGGGTTAGCCCACAAGTAACCAACAATGTTTTTGTTACCAGTTGGAACTCAAAAGATTAGATCGGGAGGGTTGTATCATGCAATATAGAGTGAGGGCTTAAGAAAGGGAATGTTTGTAGGTTGGAATCCCATGAAAGAGGATATTGAAATATGGTTGACAGTTCAGGAACTAGAATTTTCCCATAAAGATAATAGAAGCCCTAGGTTTAAACCAAGACAATACTTGGACAGATACATATTCAATGAAATACACGAGAGTTTATTTAGTGAGTTTCCCATGATATTGTAGGAGTGGATAACATGGTTGAAAGATACTTATTCGACAAAAAGAGTTAGATAAGTGGAGTTGACAGATGAGAATATTGCGTTATTGAAAAGGGTGAATAAAAAATTCATGCGCATAGTAGATTTATGGCTAGACAACATTATAGTGGGGTATATCATTGAGTTTGCAGTAGATACATCAAATTATTACAGTGTAGTAGAGCAGGAGTTTCTTAAGGAACCAAGGGGAAGGTACATCAGGTCATTGTACACTTCAATCAAGAGATTATTGCATGATAAACGGGTATTAACCATGGAATCAGATAGCTAAATTGCCTTGCATGCATGGGGGAGTTAGGGGAAACACTGAGGAAGGTATGATATGGAGGAGGGAATGGATAGAGGAGAGGGAAATAAAGACATATATCTCATTATGATGGATCAATAGGAGATCCAGGGAATTCTGTAGAAGGCAGGAATGACGCGCAGTGGACGACCCTACTAGTATAAGATCAATAGGAAGAAAAGGTAAGTAGCCAAGAGGGAAGGATTGAAGAGTGATGAGGAAGTGGTAGAGGATATTCATGCTATGGAGAAAATTGAAGAAATATTTCATGCCACATATGAAAGAAATACTAGAGGAGAGAGATCTCATGAGGAATAAAATACCCCTGTCCAGATCCGAATCAATGTAGAAACTACAACCCCATGTATGACTAACACATCAACAAAGAAAGAGTTGTTTAGAGAACAAGTGATGATATGATCAAAATAATCTAGGAGATCATAATAGATGTGAGGGTACAGGTGGAAGTACCAACAACAATACAGGGAGTGGAACAAGTGGAAGTACCAGTAGAAACACCAGTGGGAGTTAAGGTCCGAACAACAATAGACAAACAGTAGTATTGTGTGGAGCAGGCACATCACATTCGAAAATGGTAGGCATAGATCCAACAATAAGATTACCAAAGTTTCATGGGGATGGATTAGAAGACCCAGAGAAGCACTTATTCATATGTGAGAGAATATGGGAAGAAAAAAGAATCATTGATGAGGAATAAAAATTAGTGCAACTAGAAATAACGTTCAGAAACCATGCACTAGATTGGTATATGAGTCCAACATTAAATAATATATAGGGTGCGTCGAGAATAGTATAAGAGATCAATAAGGCATTGATCACTAAATTTTAGAGGCCAAAATCAGAGGATCAATTTATGAATGAGATGATTGAGGTTAGACAGAAACTAGGAGGTTCCATATGGGACATTGATAAGAAGTTCAATACATTGAAAGGTAAACTAAAATATCCCATTTCTGACATGCAACACAGACAATTGTTTATAAATTCTCTATTATCACAATTTAAATATCCATTCAGACAATAGAAATTTCAAACCCAGGCAGAGGCACTACAAGAAGTGATGCAATTAGAGGGGAACCGATATAAGAAGATAGATCCATATATCGAGGAGATAAAGGAATATCTAAAGAACTTGACAGTGCAATTAAACGAGAATAAAATTAGGGAGAAAAGAGAAGCAATGTGGTGTACCCTGTGCAGATTAGAGGGACATCAAAAGAATGAGTGTCTGACATTTGCACAATACCTAGGAGTAGGGTTTCCAAATCCATTTCCTATAGGAGGACGTTGGTGTGAAATACAAAAGACACATGGGCATGATCCTTATCACTTCCCTATGATGCAGAAGAAAAGGAAAGAACCAAAGAGTACTTTCTGCAAATTTTGTAAGTCAGTCAGTGGGGCATGAAGACAAAAATTGTAGAATCCTGGATTTAATGAAGTAAATAACCTTAGATGTATATAGGATATAGGCTGATTTGATGGTAGGATAGACTGCACCACTGTTTGGAAATGCGCAACAATTTCAAGCAGTGCCACAATTTCAACAACCCCCGCAGTATAATCAGGCACCAAAGTGTCATCAACAGAACATGGATCCACAACGGAACACAAGAGGATTCAAAGGTAGAGAAAGATGAGGAATGGGTAGAGGCAGAGGGTCTATTATCTTCCATAATTGTCAATATAAAGGACACTATAACAAATATTTTCCTTGACCTGCAACAACATGAATGTATTGTCATGCAACAGATCATGCGATAGAAGAGTTCCTGAAGTTGATGACGAAGATCCAGGAGAAGAAGAATCTAAATAAATAGAATGTTTAGTGGATTGTTGAAAAAATAAGGGATCTTAAGAGGAACATCAATATAGTGACTAAAGGAGGACTGAATATGGGAGAACATGCACGGGATCAGAAGAAGGAATATCAATGTTGGATTCAAAAGAATAATCAGCCACAACAACAGTTTGATGCAAAGAAGGAGAATGAAACCTTAAAAGAAGAAAGGAAGGAGTTCCTGAAGGATAATTAAGCCTCCATATCAAATACTGCACAAACGTATGATACTCCTATTTTTGACATGCCTCAATCTTTGGATCATACTTATAAAGGAGAGAAAACAAATAAAGTAAGTAACTTAAAGATTTTGTTGGAATCTTGCTTTAAATTACTTAATGATAATAATTCCATGGAGTTGTCTAAAAGTATGATTGAAAAATATAGCATATAAGAAGGGGTAGGGATAGAACCAAAGAACATTAATCAATTCCATAGAAATCAAAGAACTAGTAGAGAGTTCAAATTGAATGCAAATATAGGAGACTTTAATATGGGAAATGTTATCCTAGACCTAGGATCAGATGTCAACATTTTGTCAAAGAAGACTTGGGAAGCAATGGGAGAACCTACACTAGGGTATTACAATACCCATTTGAAGCTAGAAAACCAACAGAGAGTGATTTCCTAGGTAGATTGAAGAATACAACAATGGATCTAGATGGTGTGCGCATCACAACATATTTTGAAGTAATGGATATGGTGGATGAGTCTATACCATTTATAACACTATTGGGAATTGATTGGGCCTTTGATAATTAGGCAATAATTAATTTAAAGACTACAAAGATGATATTTGAAGTTGAGAACTTTAGGGTAGTAGAATATTTATATCCCTCATATTGTGAAAGATATGTAGAATCTGTGCCTGAGAGTGTTCTAGATGATGATGTGAACTAGTTGTATTTACACAAGAGGAAGACTATGTGAATCCAACTACAGATGTAATACTCAGTTGGAGGAGAATCAATTCTGACATGTCAGATTCGGATATTGGAGTAGAAAACTAGCAGCAAAGATTGCATGAAGTCTCCACTAACAGGTGCGCTAGAGTTACATGCATAGTAATATGGGTTGGGATAGAAGTAAGACAATTTCCCACATTTATTGAAGAGGACGATCTAGAAAACTTATTTATAGAGTTAAAATAAGAGGTTTTGGATAGTCAAATATTATTGGTGTTGGATATAGCATTGGGGAACACACCTAGTGCATGATGGTGGGGTGCACATAAGAAGGTAATTCAGGACCGGTATCAGTGTAAGTGACTGATGCACATAAGATTTGGAAGGAGTCAACATGATAGACCTTTACCAAAGTATGATGGAAGAGGGAACCTAAGACATAAAATAAATGATGGTGTCATTAATTGGAGATTGGTACCATCGGGGGAATGGACACATTACTTTATTCATACATTAGAAGGTATACCTAGTAACTGGTACAAGGAGTAGGAACTGTGCAGAGAAACTATGAGTTGGGGGGCAGTGCAGTAGAAATTTATTAGGACCTTTGCATTTGAAAGTGAAAATCCATGGGTGGATATAGAATTATAGAGGATAAAAAATAAGATATTTGAAGAATATGAGGTAGATATAGTGACAGTAGATAGATATTACAGAAAACAAACACTCGAACAATTAGTTTATTATTATCAGGATACAAAATATGAAGAAGTAGAAGACAACCCACGTGACATACATATAGTAGAAGGGGAAGGAGAAAAAGGGTAGAAGGACCCCAGTTACAATCATAAGAGTTCACTACACCTATGAATATTAAGAAGGTCAATATTGGGACTGAAGAGAAACCCAAGCTAGCCAACATTGGAGATTACTCGGACAGTGAGACAATGGAAACGATAACTGAATTACTGCATGAATATAGTGACTTATTCCCAACCACATTTTCATAGATGAAAGGGGTAGTAGGAGAACTTGGAGAAATGAAGGTACCCCTCATACCATATGCAAGACTAGTTAGACAAAGACCATACAGATTAAACTCCATCTATAAGCAGGAAGTTAAGGAAGAAATTGGTAGAATGCTAGAATCAGGAATCATAGTGCCTGTGGAAGAATCAGAGTGCATTAGTCCAATGGTGGTCTAGGAAAAGAATACTGGAGGGATTAAGATATGTGTGGATATGGGGAAATTAAATGATGCATGCATGCATGATCCTTTTCCTACTCCATTTACAGATGAGGTTTTAGAGAATGTGGGAGGACAAGAAGTATACTCTTTCATAGATGGATTTTTCAGGTTACCATCACATCATAATTGCTCCAGAGGATACGTACAAAAATACATTTTCAACAGAGTGGGGGTCATATCGATACACAATAATGTCATTTGGTTTAAAGAATGCACCAACAGTATTTTCCAAAGTAGTAGTAATTGCATTCCAGGATTTTATACATAAGTTTTTAGAAGTTTATCTGGATGATTGGACAATATTCAGTTTATTGAAGGACCATTTAGAAATTCTAAGTTTAATGTTAGAAATATGTAGGAAATGTTAGATTTCCTTGAACATTAATAAATTTATATTCAGTTCACCATTTTGCATCCTACTTGGACACATTGTATGCAAATAGGGATTGATAGTAGACCCTCCAAATATTGTTTTTATTGTCAATTTACCACCGCCAAAGTCATTGTTCCAGTTGAGAGAAAAATTGGGCTGCACAGGGTACTATGGGAAATTCATAAAGGGCTATGGAAATATTACTGTTCCCATGGAGAAATTACTAAATAAAGACATAAGGTTTCAGTGGAATGATGAATTACAAGAGAGCTTGGACATACTGAAAGAGAATATGGTGACAACACCAATTCTTAGCTTTCCATATTGGACAAAAGAATTTCATGTGCATGTGGATGCTTCATCCATTGCACTTGGAGCATTATTGGCACAACCAGGTGAAGGAGACATTGATCACCCAATATCTTTTGCTAGTAGAAAGTCTGGCTATTGTATATTCCCTACAAAAGTTCAGAAATTATTTATTGGGTCAACATTTTAAGATGTTTATAGATCATTCTTCTTTGAAGTACCTAGTTAACAAGCCATTATTGGGGGGAAGGATCTATAGATGGTTGTTATTGTTTCAGGAATACAATTTTGAAATCATAGTAAAACCAGGGAAGTTGAATGTAGGACCAGATCATCTATCAAGAATTACTAATGGAGAGGAGCCAAAGAACTTGGAGGAGAGTTTTCCTGATGCTAACTTATTTTTTGTTCAGATTGTTGATGATTATTTTGCTGACATTGTTGGATTCTTGAGCACAGGAATGGCTCCCAAGGAATTAACTGTCGCGCAGAAAAAACAATTGGTAGTGCATGCTGCAGAATATCAGTTGATTGTAGGTGATTTATACATGTTAGGTGCGTATGGAATATTGAGAATATGTGTGATGGAGCATGAACACTCCATGGTGTTAACAGAAGCACATGAAGGCATAGTTGGAGGGAACTATGCAGGAAATCCTGCAACACATAAGGTGTTGTGTGCAAGATTATGGTGGCCTACGGTGCATAAGGATTCAAAGGAATATTATCATACCTGTGGTATCTATCAGAGGGTGGGAAAACCATCCACAAGGGATGAAATTCCACTTATGCCTCAAGTAACTTTTAAAGTATTTGATAAATAGGTTGTGGATTTCATTAGACCCATTAATCCACCAACAAGGAGATCATGAGCTAGATACATCATCATTGTGATAGAATACTTAACCAGATGGGCAGAAGCATCCCCAGTAAAGGGCTTCAACGCAATTTCTCTTTGAGAACATGGTGACCAGATTTGGATGTCCTAGAATTTTTTTGAGTGGTCAGGGAACTCATTTTATTAATAGTAAAATCAAAGCTATGACAGAATAATTCGAGATACATCATCATAAGAAAAAACCTTACCATCCCCATGAAAATGGTATAATAGAATATTTTAACAAGATTCTAGAAAATGCATTGACAAAGATTTGCAATGTGAATAGGGATGATTGGGATTTAAAGGTATCGACAGTGTTATGGGATTATATGACTACATGCAAGAAGCTTATAGGACATACACCATTTAGACTAGTGTATGGTTAGGAAGTAGTGGTTCCGTTGGATTATTTAATACTTAGTCTGCGCATTGGAACAATCACCGACATGACAGAAGAAGGTGTTGCGCAGGAAAGATTGGATCAGTTGATGGAGATGGAAGAAGACAAAATTTTAGTAGGCTTTCACCAAAAAGTACAGAAAGCGAAGGGAAAAGATTGGCATGATAGGCACATAAAGAATAAAATATTTAAGGAAGGATATCTAGTTCTCCTCTATGACAACGAGTATTTACAACACCCAGGGAAGTTCAAAATTCATTGGTCAGGGCCTTATCAGTTAGAGGCCATTACAAATGGAGGTGATATGAAATTAAAAGATCTTGTAGGGAAGAATCTCAGAGGACTAGTAAATGGTAGTCGACTAAAGCTGTATCAAGACAATTGACCTAACCACCTGAGGTAAAAATGGAGAGAGAAGGTATGATTGTACATATTGTATATAGTGAATGTTAGAAGAAAAAGACAAAAATCCATAAAAGGAAGAAATATAACAAAAAGACAAAAATATAGAAGAACATTAGAGGGGTTTTGATGTAATAGATTTGTTAGCATTAACAGTGCACCACAGAAAAACTAGTGTTGAAGACACTATGTGTTGGAAAATAGTTGAAAGACACAAAAAGTGGAGCGCACAGGAAAAAGTGCAAAAGTGACAACCGTCAATGCGAAACATATGTCAGTACACCATCCCTCTATAAATTCAGAAAGGGGGGAAAGGATATAATTTCTATTTTTTTTCTAAGGAGAAGAGCAAAGAAAAAACCCTATGCACAAAAGAGTGATAATTTGTTATAGCAAGTGGATAATTAGAGATTAGCAGTCCATATTTTAGCATGATGTCACCACCAAGAGTTGGATCACTGAGTAGGGTCGGACGAAACACAAGAAACAATGCTTGGGTGACACAAACAGGGAGATAAGACATGCCAACAATTGTGGATGTTGATGAAATTCACACACCAGGATATGAGCCTATGACCATGTAGGTGGAGGAACAATGCCTAGCATAAGAGGCAGGGCAACCTGAGGAAGACACAGAAAGAACTGAGTTCGATGCGTCTAGGGGAAAAGGGCCACAACACTAAGAACAAGCCATGGGTTCATCACACTAGAGCCTAAAGCCAGAGGAATAAAAGGAAATAAAGCATGAGGATGTACCAGAGGTCAGGGAGTCCTCCCCATAAGGGAAGAAGAAAAAAAAGTTGAAAGCAGTGTGCAAGGAGTACAACGTGCACAGGCGGAGTTGGAAATAGTGATGACACAAATTCCATAGGAAGTAAAGACCAATGACGAAATGGTAGGAGGAGTAAACACCATGAAATAATCATATCATGATGTTGTAGATGTTGTCAAATTCCCGGATTTGGAACAGAAAAATTACATGGAGTACAAAAGAGAGGGTCCATTAGGAATGCCACTATTGCGTAGTGGATTTTAGGACTTTACAACACAAGTACCATGAACCTATTAGACATACTACATTTTTGTGTGGTAAACACATCAATGGATGTGTGAAACAACTCCTAGCAAGGTTGCATGGAGGAATTTTATGGATGGATAGGCCAATAGCTATCAATGTGGATTTAA